>JAHZNA010005158.1:0-29885 GCA_027743935.1 Sinodicranocentrus sp. ZH6 | reverse complement strand
TCCTTGGCGATGACCCTTCTTCGTGGAAACTTGTGATGAAATCTTGGCTAAAAGGATTAAGGAATCTCACTCTAAACAGTGAAGTAATTTCAGTTGGCGTTTAGTATCTCGTAACTCTGATTTAAGAAGAAATATTCGACATAAAAACTAAATTATTTTAGATTATCAAGCAGCTATCATCAAACTTGATGACGATGCTAGAGAAATGCCTAGAATTCTACTCGAGTCAATGCTGCAGTCTAATCGCTTCCCTTAGTCGTCACACAATCGTTATAATGTTCACAAGATTAGTGGATTCGTTTATTTCTAGAAACGATTTAGGAAAAATTTATGAAGATAATTCAGACAAATTCAGTTTTCTTATCAAACAAATCACTTCCTTTTGGTAAATCATGACTTTTTGTAATTGTCATTGCATAATCTGTAAGAATTCCCATCCGCATTTTACTCTAGTTTTGGTTCACATTTTTTTTAGCGTAACGTGGTCGGTGTTTGGAGTAATATCTGAGGAGAGTCAAATTAAAGCAAATGCATTCTTAAAAGAGTTTGATCCTCAAATATTTCCTTCGAAAGGAACAATTTTTGATTATTTTATCGACATGGAACATTTCAAATGGGTGAAGTGGAAGACGCTTTTTGAGAAGCAAAATTTCTCTGACGACTATAGGTATTGTTTGACTGAAAACTTCGTTACTCCATTAACCCAGATAAGTGATGTTCGTTTGATTTTCCTTTAAAGATATATTGTGCCTACTGTGGACACATGCAGAGTTCATCATCTCATGACTATGTATCAAGATCAGAAACATATTCTTTTAGCTGGTCAAGATGCATCAGGTAAGTAATTATAGTATAGCTTGAGGATACTACGAGTATTATATTATTGATTGGCTATGCTTTATTATACAGGAAAGTCTAGAATAGTGAAGAGTTGGCTAAGTTCTCAGCTTCCAAATATTTCCATAAATCTCCAAATGACCCCAAGGGTAAAGTTGCAAAGGCTATATGGCAGTACAGCGTCTGCAGTCTGCGTGAAAGCTCGTCACATTTTATGCAAAAGTTTGTATTAATTTAAAACTTCATAATTTATCGCAGACAAAGGCCAAAGATGTTCAGTCCATAGTCGAAAGTCGATTGGAACCTATTTCCGCATGTATGTTGGCCCCTCCATCCCGAAGCAAACATTTGCTAGTGTTTATCGATGACTTGCACTCAAAGAACGAGGAAAATGAGTCATATTGTGAATTTCTTCGCCATTTTATTGAGCATAAGATGTGGTACAATAGGAAATCTGGAGCTCCTACTGCTATATCTGTAAACTGCTCAACAACATAAAATCTCAATTACTGAAGCAAATCAAAACTTTCACGTTTTTCTCTGTCATTTATCTAGAATGTGTCTATTATATCTGCGATGACGCAGGGATGCAGAACGACCCAATTGGTTCCAATACGGCTACAGAATAAGTTCTCGATTATTTATGTTTCTCAGCCGGATGAATTTCAGTTAAGGAAAATTTTCACTGCTCTTGCAAAGAAAAAACTGAAGGACTTCCCTGCCGCTGTAAAACTACTTTGTACGTAATATTATTGCGCCGATTATAGATTTGAAATTTGAGAAGGTTTAACATGTACTTTGATGGAAAATTATAATGGTCAATGTATAGATGATGGTATAACGGTCGCAACTCTGGAAGTTTTCAAAAACATTTCCTGCCAAATCCTCACCACTCCTGTGAATCTTTTACATAGTTTTAGCGTTAAAGATATATCCAGAGTTTACGATGGTCTCATGAGGGCAGATAAGGAAATCCAAGACACCAAATTATGTTTTATGAAGTTATGGTTTCACGAATGTACTCGTGTATTCCAAGACCGTCTGATGGAAAAAAGGTAAAAATGCACCCAGTAACAAAATAGAAAAGTAACTAATCTACTAATCTTTTACCAGCTCACAACTATTATGTCGAGACATTTTAGCAGAACAGCTTCTCAAACACTTTGAAAAGGCTGTAGACTCACTGATTCCGCCAGGATCTTTCTCTGTGTTTGGAAACTTCATGAATGCACACAAATTGTATGAAGACATTCGGGATTCAGAAGCTATGCGGAAGTTGGTCTTGAAAATGAGCGGTATTCGGTCGACTACTGGTTGTAAAAATGTTATCCTGTTTAAGCACGCCCTTGAACACATTGCAAAAATTGCGCGGACAATATCGGTTCCTAAAGGTCATATTATAAATTTCGGTGAAGGTATAACTGCATTAATCATTATGCATGCATTATTTTCGACACTGATTTTCAAAACCTTCAAATTCTATTCTGACAAAGGTGGGCATGGACGTGAAACTTTGAGTAAACTTACTGCAGCCCTGTACAGTTATAATATATTCCAGCCTTCCTCCGCTAGTGCTGATTCAAACCCTACCCTTGTTCTTCGCAACCTTTTGCGAGATGCATATCGCGAGTGTATTTTTGCGAACAAGGGTTGCTGTTTGATCCTTAAGGATGAACATGTAAGTGTGAAAAAGTTCTCCTCAGGTGGCATTTGCTTTTTCAGCAGTTACCCTACATTTTTGAGTACTTTAGATTTCAGAAGAAACTTTAGAGCTGATAAGTGTAGTTACCAGCACTGCGGAAGTTCCTGAATTGTTTTCTAAGGACGAGTTACGAACAATGAAGCATAATCAGTTTAAATTGATAAGGGAATCATATGTTGACAATGCGTCCTTCCTGGATTACTGTAAAAGGAGAATCGAAGATAATATGCATGTTGTTTTGTGCATGAATCCTAATAGGAAGCAATTCAGGTAAGTAAGTTAATTGCAATAAGACACTCTTATCACTTATAGTAAAAAAATGTACTAATTTATCGTAAGTATTTAAACCCTATGTAACAGACATTATGTAATGCGATATCCATCATTACTGAAGCAAATGACAACGAATTGGTTTCAAATTTGGACTAGAGAGTCATTTCTTGAGGTTGCTAAGATTTTACTACCGCGTGGTGATATTACGATTGAGGTATTAGAATTGATGAACGTTGAAAAAAGTAAACTTAGCAAAGATCAGTTACTGAAATCTTACACTTCTGGATTCGATAATTTTTTAATCTTTGGAGGACCCCATTGCTTCTGGCTCATTGTTTTACTCTTTTCACAACATAGCGAATAATATTGGAAAAGATGTTAAGGAAATGGGTCAGTGTGGATTCACTTCTGTATCTCCAATGCACTTCCTTGACTTCGTTGAGCATTACCGATTGTAAGAATTTACAGATTATTTCAAACGTTTAATTGGTGCGTAACGGTTGAGACATTTCATGATTCATTAAATAGGTTAAAGATGGAAATGTCGAAAACGAAATCTGATAAAATAAAGTTGCTAACAAAAGCAATTCAAGAAATTAATGAAATTCAAGGGAAAATTGAATGTTTAACTAAACAAGCGCTATCAGTTGAAGATGAAGGTGAGCTGAATAAACTATTTAAATTATTTCTCGTACATCTCAAATGTAACACAATTTCTCTGTTAGCACAAAAATCGCGCACGGAGTGTACCTTGTTTCAGGATATCATTCAACAGCAAAATTCTGAAACGGAAGCTCAAGCTAAAATTGTCAACGAAAGAAGTTGGTCGTTAGATGGGCAAGTCAAGAATTACCAAGAACTTGCTGAAGTAATAAAGACAGAATGGGAGAGTGCTCTAGAAGAGTTCGAAACATCAACTTTAGTAACGCTAAAAAATCAAATATTTTCAATTACCTACATTTATTCGTATTCCTAAACCTAAATGCGTATTATATTTGTTTCAGCTTATGGCAGATTTGTCAGAGGAAGATTTAACTCACATTCGGTCCTATTACAGTCCACCTCCTCTTGTTTCAAAGGTACTGGAGGGAGTCATGATCATGCTCGATCGAGATATGGCATGGTCCGAGGTTAAAATCCTTCTTGGGCACCCGGACTTCATTAAAAATGTAAAAGCAACCATTTTTTAAAAATCTATGACTTTCCTAAAAGTAAATATATTGTGCCACTCAACTAGGTTGCAGAGTATGATAAAGGAAAGATTACAATGGAAAAGTTAAATCAACTTCGAAAGTATACTCAAAACCAGGAATTTACGCCGGATGCAGTTAGCAAGCATTCCAACGGGGCTAGAATTTTATGCACTTGGGTCCACGCAATCGACAAGTATGGTCGAGTTTATCTAACAAAAATAGTTCCAAAAAGAGATAAACTGGAAGAGTCGGAAATCACAATAAATGAGGATCGGAACGCTTTAGATCTGGCAACCCAGAAACTACAAATTTTACGCGAGAATCTTGCCGAAATTCAAGTGGTTTACGAGACAAAATTCGAGTTTAACCAGGAACTCGAGTTGGAATCAAAGAGACGCAGTGAGCTCCTCTCTAGAGCTGGCAGTGTTTTGAAACTATTGGAAGGTGACTTGGTAAAATGGGAAAGGAAGGTATCTGATACGGAACAAGCCTTGAAAAATGTTTCAGCTGAATCGTTTTTGGCTTCTGCATGCCTCACGTACTTTGGACCATTTAGTGTGGATTACAGAATGAAAATTAAGCATCTTTGGATGCGACAAAATCAAATTGGAGTAAAGCACAACTGGAAAATTGAGAATATTCTTGGAAGTAAATTACTAAATTTGGAGATGACTGTAAAAGGGCTTCCCTCAACAGACGGTGGTCTGTTAGAAAATATATTGATTATCAGAAGGAGTTTACGCTTTATCTTGTTAGTTGATCCCCACAGAATCGCAACAGCTTGGCTTACGGGTGCAAAGGTACTGGTAAATCTTATTTCCTAGTTCATTATTAGCTCGCGAACGTCTGTCTATTGCACATGCTTTGAATGCTTATGACTTTTGCCGTATGGAAAAGATGAAAAGCTTAATATCCAACTTTAAATTGTCTTCAGAATGAGAACATAATAATTAAAATGAAGTCTGCATTCTCGATACTCGATGCTTTAGCGATATATAAGAAGGTCAATGGTAAGTTTAAAATATACGAAGATTGACTTTTAATGTGGATTTAGATGAGGCGCATTTATGAACATTATTTTTATAGACGATTATAGTTGTGACATCCAGCTCGGAAAGTTGGCAGCACACAATTTTATCGTAATTACAGAACAACTCGACATTCACCTCGGATCAGAAATTTCTAGCCTCTTCTCGATTGTTAATTTCAGTCTCTCTTCAACTGGTAAAAAAAGTCAAAGTTAAGCAGCTTCATTTTTTTACTTTGGAAAAAATATAATTATACGTAATGCAATCTTGTCTACTAGACTTGCAAAAATATTTGATGAGTAAACTAGTAGCAAAAATGGATCCTGAACTGGACTGTAGGTACGAGACGTGTATGAAAAGTGCCTTGGCCGAAGAATGCAGAATTATAGACTTGAATGAACGAATTCCACGGTACATAAACTTAAAGCGGTAACAATACAACTTGAGAAATTTTCACTCGTGTTTTTTTACTTTATATATAGATTGATCATTTCTTGTGGTTCTGGCATACTAAACAATGGTGAATCCCCGGAATTATTGAGCAATTGGCAAACTGAAATCATCTCTGCGAAGGAAAAACTTGATGAACTTTACAAAGAATGCAATGAAATAAAGTTGAAAGGAAATGTTCGTATTATATATATACATATATGGCATTTTAATATCTACCAACATGTACTTCTCGTCCCTCAAATTCATTATTGTTTTTCAGGATTTACAGCCAGTTTCCTCATGGATGGCAATATTATTCTGGACAATTTGTGAAATGACACGAATCTACTTGCCATACGAGACGGGCCTGGATTTCTTTGTCAGGCGAATGGAAAATGAATTTGGAAAAGTGCAATCGTCACTATCCAAACGAAATCTACCTATTCTACAAACACAAAGATATATGATGCTAAGTTTATTTAAGTAAGTTGTGAACAAGCAATATTTGGTAAATTATAATTATGGCTGGATGGTGATTTTCAAATTTATTTTTAGGATTCATTGCCGATCCATGTTTAAAATTCATCGATACTCATTTGCCATTCTTCTTTGCACAAAAATCTTACAAGAGCGAAATCAAATTGACGACGAAGATCTTTACTTTTTAGTAAATCGAAGGAAAACTTTATTCGGAGAGGGTTGTTGTGAAGAAAATATGGAAAGCATTTCATGGCTAACTAATCATCAAAAGACAGAATTGAGAGTATTAAATAACCTGGAGAAATTTAAAGGCTTACTGGAATCAATATTAAAGGATCAAACTATCTGGGATACTTGGATGCAATACTTTGAACCAGAAAATAAAATTCCTGGTGTGAAATTAACTATCTAATAGTAAACTTATATATTATTGTTGTTATATTGCGCATATTATTGTTAAGTTTGTTAGAATGTAACAAAAATATTGTACAGGAATTTGGGATGCTAGACTTGGAAGTTACCAAAAACTCCTCCTCTTATCCGTCCTTCGGCCTGATCGTGTTCAAATTCAAATCAAGATCATTTTAGCAGAAGTTCTTGGTCAAGATTTCTCTGATTGCATGGAAGAACCTCTTGTTGATCTAAAACAAGTGTACACAGAAACATGCCCTAATACAACGGTCATATTTTTACAAGAAGATAAAGGTGCTTCAGAACCTTCAGGGAGTCTTTCAGTATTATGCAAATCCATGAAACCGTCGCAAAAGCTAGTTTCGCTCTCTCTTTCCAATTTAAACACTCAATTAGTGGGAAGGCTTATTCAAGATGGGTTGAAACATGGATATTGGGTTTACTTATCGAATTGCCATTTATCAGTTAAATGGATGTCCAAACTGGAAACAATCTTGGAAAACATCAAATACAGTTTTTTAAATGACGGAGCATCCGTTCACTCTAGTTTTAGACTTTGGTTAAGCACAAAATTCGACCCTCTTTTCCCACCTCAAATTCTCAGATCTGCAATCAAAATTGCTGTTGAGCCACCTGAGGTTAGTTAACAGAGAGGAAAAATGTTCAAACGGGTGGGATACAGATTAGAGTATTGGCTAATTGGCTATTACTTATGCTAGATTTCTTCTTATATTATTCTGATAGACATTACAACACCAAATGCTTCGTCTTTATCAAAAGCTCCCTGTAGAACTATCAACTATTCCAACAGAGACAGAAAATCTCAAAAACAACGAAAGGTTGCTGCTTGGGCTATTAGTAACTCATTCTTCTCTGATGCATCGAGTCAAATATGTTAAAAATGAAGCTGCCTCAAAAACGAATACGTTTCACGATTCTGATTTCGAGGTATGTCAAATATAATGCTATTGTCATCTTGCCAATGCATTCTGCAATGCAGGCGTTTACTAATTGTTGCCACTTTCAGTTATCCCTCACCATCCTAAAAGTGCTCTCCGGTAAATACGAACATATGCCATGGTGGGCATTAAAATACATGCTGGAGCTTCAGTACACGTCGCATTTTGTGAATATTTGGGATCAGCGTGAAGTTCTTACCTTGATAAGTAGAATATTTCGTGAAGAGTTACTTTCAGAAGAGAATTTCAAGTAAATTTAATTGTATTATGTTGTATGCTGAGAATGTAAACTATGAAAAATCGTTAAAACATACACAAGCTTTGTAGCAGTGCATATATATATGTATGTATGTATTATTATTATTGAATTTTGTAAGCTTTTCCTCTACCGCCCCAATGCTGAAAATGCCTCCAGCATCACTAACCACTGGGGATCTCTCGTCTTATCACAAGTTCCTTATGAGCAATTACCCCAACACTGACTCTAGTCCGGAAATCTGTGGAGTTGATGCAACCGTCGGGGTTGTGATGAACACTCACGAAGCGAATAAAATATTAGAGTCATTCCAACAACTTCTTGCACAGCATATCCAACTGGACACGTGTAATTCCGAGCAAGATGTTTGTTCAGAGAAGAAGACTCCAGCTCATCAAGGTCACTCAGTGATGATGATGGTGTTGGTAGTGCAAGATGAGCTAGATAAGGTATGGAGAGTCTCGGACTCTCACCAACTAAAACATGACATAATAAATAGTTGAAAAAGTTATTTTTGTTTCCCATGTTCGTTTTTCGTATCTTGCTAATTACTCATACTCATGATGGTTATATATAGTTCTGCACCTCCTAGTAGCACAACATTACTCTTTTTTTAGATACAAAGCAAGATTCTAGAATTGCTCAATGTACTTCCCAAAAGGTTGGATGAAACCGTCATGAGAAAAAAGATGGAGCAAAATGGGGAGCAATCGCAGCCTTTATATTACGTTTTATTTATGGAAGTAAGAAGGATATAAATAGATAGTGAATTATTTTCAAGTTAAGAATTTTGATTTTAGTACTATGAAAATACATTTTAATATAAGCTTATGAAATTAAATGTAATTCTTCAAAGCGCTTATCTGCTTAATAGGCTTTCATATTACACAACATCCGCTATAAACACTGTACAAAATTAATCTTTACGTCATCATGAATGAAATGAAGGTTAATTCCTTCACACATTTTTTTTGTATTTTCTTAGTTGGCTTTCTGTAATTAGACAACGTTTTTGGGTATTAATAATAATTTAGTAAGTCTGAGGTTATCACTGAATTTGTGACCATGTAGGCAAAGCGATACAATGACCATCTCAACCATGTTCGGAGGTGTTTACAAAATTTGCAAAATTGTGTGTCTGGGCAGATGACTATTTCCGAGGAAATGGAGATGGTTCTTAATGCCATTCTTCAGGATAAAATTCCGTGTTGTTGGCAGAATGGTAAAAGAAAAAATACTGTGATATGTATGTATATTATTAATTGCTCATTTGCATTTTGTGTTAAAATTGACGATGCTGGTTATTGAATTCTGAAGGATTCTCCTCACTGAGTTTGGGAACTTGGAAAATAAATTTACCAAGAGGAGTTAGTCAGATTTCTAAATTGTTTGAAGTTCCATTTTACCCAGGTTTGAGAGTTTGGTTAGGTGGATTTTTCTACCCTAATGCGTATTTAACAGCAATCCTGCAGGTCATTAACAAATTTGCACCATGTAAAAATTTACTCAATAGATAAAAATATCAATTTTATGACACACAGATGGCATCAAGAAATCGAGGAATTTCAATCGATAATATGTGCTGGGATTTTAAAATTAATGATAAAGAAAGACATACGCGAAGAGAATCACAGAGTGAATTTGGCGAGATCTACATGGATGGCGTTTATTTGCTGGGAGCAGGTTGGGACATGGAGAATTCGTGCTTGACGGAATGCCGTTCGTTTGAGGCAACGGTCGAAATGCCACCCATTCTTTGTCAACCAGTTGAAAAATCTGAAATAATTACTTCAGGTATTTTTGGATTTATGGCGTTCTTCTTAATAATATTGCTAACGACATGTATGGTGTTACTTTTTAGACATATTCCCTGCCCCTTGCTATAACCTTCAGTATTCCAGTCGGTCACATGATACTGAGTCCATGGAAGTTTTCTCAATTGGTTTGAATCCAGGGGTGCAAAGCATTCAGCATTGGATTCTTCAAGGTGTAGCTCTTGTTCTGAACCTGGCCGATAATATTTGCTAAATAACTCCTCCGGTACACCTTTTGCAGAGCAATCCCTACATCAATATTATTGTGTTAAATTGTTAATTTTTGACAGTGTTTCGGGTTCAGGAAATTGGCTCGTTTGTTATATAAGATAGGTTTTATTTGTCATGTAATTCCCTTCTATGGTACAATGGATGGATAATATTAGTTCTGTTTTAAACTTTGAAATTTAGGTACATTAGACTTAATGATAATATTAGAGAATAATGATGAAAAGCGGTCAAATTCGCATCAATGAAATACCGAGGCGGAAAGACAGCCAACTTATGCATGAGTAACCTACCGTTAACTTCCCTATTACATCATCTATTTTGACCATTGCATTGCGTATCCAGAATCCAGAATAGAATAGGGTTTCGCCCCAACGCACACCAAAAACGCACGAGCAAACTCCATTTTTCCAGGTAACTCTACTCAAAGCTAGTTGCTTGAAACAGCTTCAAAGTTGATAATGATTCCACGTCAAACCAGGAACTGCTTTGTACATGTACCTATCTGATTTTATTACTAAAATAAAATTTTACATTACATACATTTTATTAGTAAATATCAAAGCTACCGTCAACATAAGCTGAAAAATACCCATCTGTTAAAAATCTTCGACTTAATTTCATACTAAAACAATGCATATATTTCATCTGCTAGGAGCGATAATAATAATGTCAGGTTTTTGGATATGATATTTCACCTACTTTGTATCGTAAACATGCTTTAATTGCTTTGCATAAGAATTTTTATCAGAATTTCTTCATAAAACACTACATCATTCCGTCTTTAGTCTGCATGTGCAAACATTTCTGGAATTACAATATCTGCTATACCATCCATATGTATCCATATATTCCAGCACTAGTAAATTTTACGTGTGTACTGTCCAGAGTTCAAACTGGTCTGAAACGAGCATAGGCTCAGCGTGGGAAAAAATCAAAACAAGTTTAGTTGCATAAAAAATTAACTAATATTATGGAGTTCGTGTGCATTCATGTATATAGGATTTCATAATGCTACACAAAGGAAAAGTAAATTCTCGAGCTGATCCTGCTCAAGTAGAAACTCTCTCAAATAACATTTTTCCTTTATAATGCTTAATTGCACGCTTGTACAAGCAGAGTTCATGGCTTTTGTGCATGAAGATGGGAAAGAGGATGGGAAATTAAATTCAGGCATAACAGTGATAAGATAGCTTGAGCTTAATGTGCACTATGTGTGTGTGTATGTATACATATATATTATTGGAAACTCAGCGACGTGTAGCAAACGAGAGTTATCTTGGTTGGTATTATGTAGTCAGTCTAAAGTTTAATTCATGTTAAGCAAAAAAAACTTGGCATTTTTACGACTATGACATCACAACAATTTCACATTCTTTGTAACTTCCAGGTAGTCCATATAGTTCATTTGCTATACACTCACTCATATATCTATCCCATAGTCGAATACTGCGGATGCTATGAGCTGTATGGTATGATGATGACTACTAACTACTAACACTGATACATGACATGACTCGACCGAGATTTCTAGATAAAATATATCATGTGGGTCACTGGTACGGACGGCGAAATGCAAACTGGATAAAATTCTCAAGGAAATACCTTTCTGGATTTTTATTTAGATCGAAACTAGTATACATAGGTAATGTACTGCTTCCTAAATGAGAACTCATATTGTTAGCTTGTCTTAGACTAACTGAATTACAAAAAAACTAGCATGTATAACGATGAAACATACAATACCAGAAGTCATTATGTAATAATCATGACCAGTGACGAGCTAGTACGGATTTAATTCCAGCCTTTTCTAATCCTCTCTACATTTACTTCATAGAAATTAAAATTGTTTACAGATTTTCATACAAAGGAGTTATATTTAATTCCAGGTAGAACTGTTGTGATGCAATCCAGGTAAAAAGCTATAAATTTTCATAAAGAAAAGAAGATGAAAAAACTGGGATAGCTTCGTACCACCTACATAAGAACAACAAAGACAAGCATCCTTCATATCGCATCAATCTACTTTTGAGTTATGCAAATGTTGACCAATAAATATCTTATACCTGAAGGCATGAAGCCACTCGCATTATGGGAAAAAGTATTTTCCATAGTTTGTTTTAAAAAACTAATCTAGATTACTTTACAGCCACGAAGGAACTCCATCTTAGTCTTTGTTCTGGATTCATGGTGAACGGTTGAGATATTAGTGTAGTTACCTAAAGCTATTTGAAGCGTCTCTTATAATTTAAAATTTCTTAGGCTACATACAAAATATTATTCTAAGCGCATGGGCGTTGTTACTTGAGTTTTAAGCCGGCTAAGATTTTACTGGTTTCTGACTTCGGCTTTCAGTTTCAGCGTTGACGTTTTGAAATATTCGGTTTTCGACTTACTAAATGTCGTAGCAAATACATTTGGTCTAGCAAAAAATACAATGAAAATACTAAGGCTAGCTTGGGTGGGCGGGGTACTAGGAGTACTTTTAGCCGTCACTTTATTCTCTTATTCTTCAGCGGAGGCGAACCCTGAACCTGGAAAAGTTATATTCAAATCCCCAATCGCAAATTACGAATACGAAGTTGGATCGGGAAAGGAACAAGGTAACCAAATTAAAAATGAACGCATTCAAACTCAATTGCATACTGGTAAAGGACGTAGTGAAACTGAGTACAATGAACAAAATGACTTGAGACCGGAAACAGAACGTACGAATAATTTTGCAGCTACAACTTTTTTGACGACAGCAGCGTCATCTTCCACAACAGAGGCGTCTTTCACGCCTAGACTAATTTTTCCTGGTTTTTCTGTACCAAACACGACTGAGCCATCGACGACCTTGACTAAAACGGGTGATTTTGGATATGGTAATGCAACTTAACGACATGTCTGGAAAATCGACATAAGGTTGGAATAAATATTAACAACTAAATGTTATGACTATTTGCAGCTGGAGAGGAGTCTCGAAGAATTAGCATTGCAATCAGGCCTGACGCAGCTGCTTCCGAAAACACGGATGTCGTAGTAAAAGTAAAGAAAACTATTACTTCATCCGTGTCTGACAAGTCCAATGAAGTTGCAGACAATGAGGTGGAAGATGAACTAGAGAAAAGGAAGCGAGATTGTAGGGGGCTTCCATGGCCATTTGTGAATGCTCTTAACGCAACGAATTGTAAGGACCTTGATGAGGACGAGTTTTCTCCGAGACGTATCAGCCAAGACACTGATGAGGATGAAGAAGATGCAACCATTGTCCTTCCTAAGAAGAAAAATAGAAAACCTGTTCGAGGTGGAAACCGTCGGATGCAGCCCAGAGAGGAAGATTATGACGAGGATTCGCCATACGATCCCTTTCATAGTCCATTACCAAGGGCTAGGTCGTACCACGAGTGGGCTATGATGTTGAGAGATATGGCACCACCAGAGGAAGCTGTCCCACATTACATGAGAGGTCCTGCAACATACGGAGATTTCCATAATTTCAATAAAAACCCTTATGATTCTCCACCAGAACACGGTTGGGGTTGGACCACTACCCCTCCACCTGAACACGGCTGGGGTTGGAGCACTACTCAGCAACCAGCATACACTAATGGTAACGGTAATCAACGTCAACCGCACGAGCTAAAGAACAGTTTTGGTCAACCAAGCCAGCCAGGAAATACTCAACAGCCATCCGCCAGCTTTGGACAACCGAGTAATTCACAAATTCAAGGAAAGCAATTGACGTTTGGACAGCCTGCTCCCCAACAAGTACAGCAAGGTACAGCAACTCCTGCTCCAAGTTTTGGACAACCAGCTGCACAATCTAACCAAACTACAGCTCAGGATGGAAGACAAGGAAAAGCTTTGGAATTTGGACAACCTTCTATTCAACAAGTGCAAGTTCCAGCTCCACCTGCACAAGCTCCAGCTCCTCAACAACCAGCCCAACAACAGCAGCAGTTTCAACAGCGTGTTGGCGAAACCCAAAAACCAATTTACACTGCTATAGTTAGCCCACCTCAACCTCAGCCTCAGCAGTTGGGATACTTGCAGCCAGCATACTACCCACCTACAACTCCAGCTCCGAGTAAAGGATATGGGTACTCTGAACAATCTAGTCAGTCTCACTCTGGCTGGACAACTACTACAGAGAAACCAGGCTGGGGATGGGACACTACCACTACACAGTCTCCAGGATGGGGTTGGGATTCAACAACTCAATCATCAGGTTGGGGCTGGGAGTCCACCACAACAAGCTCTCCAGGCTGGGGTCAGCAATCTTCTCCCCCACCGGATTATAAACAGCAACAGCCTCCACAATATCAACAGCAACCAAGTCCAACAGTGTACCCCATTTTCCAGAATGTAAACGCTTCACAACCTCAACCAGCCCAACAACAACAACCTGTCCAGCAGCCGCAACTTGTCCAGCAACAACAACCTGTCCAGCAACCGCAACTTGTCCAACAACAGCAACCTGTCCAACAACAGCAACCTGTCCAACAACAGCAACCTCCTGCAGCCACCGCCACTGCACTTTACGAACGACTTTTATCCTTGTACAAACTTTTGATCAACGACACTGCTCCTCCATCCCAGGAACAACAGCCTCCTGCAGGTCCACCAGTGTATCAGCAGCCGAATCCATGGCAAGTTCCCTCCCCCCAACAAGTTTGGTCGGGGGCTTTTCAGAGGGGAAGGGAATATGATGAGTATTACCCAGAAGAAGTTATGCCTTCTGATCAGTATTTGTATGATCCGATCGACCCACCTAAGCTTCTACCTAGACCTCTGGCAATATCTCAAGTAGGAAGACGTCAAAGACAATTCCGGCGAAGAAACTCGAGAGTTGAAAAGACGGAAGAGGATGAGCCCAGAGTCAGTTTCATGAATGATGGACCGACCGTACTTCACGAGTTGAACAATAACAAACAGTTTCTTCCACGAAGACGATACACTAAGCGAAAGATAGACAATAAAGAATTTGAGAAGTCGAGCGAGAAAAAGAACTCTCCAAGAAGATGGGGCGGTGGCAGGGATGATTTTGAATATGAAAAAGATCCTTATGAAAAACGATACAAGCATCCCAATATCCCAGATTGGTTGAGGTATGACTATCGGCAACCAGTTTATGGGCCACCACCACAACCTGAAAGTTCTGGAGGATGGGGACAGCCGACTCCACCTCCTCCATCAAATGGGTGGACCACAACCGAAAAGCCTGGATGGGGATGGGAAACAACTACGAAGCCGGGTTGGGGATGGAGTACAACTGAAAAGCCAGGTTGGGGCTGGGAGTCGACAACACAGAAACCAGGGTGGGGATGGGAATCAACTACTACGACTACAACACAGTCTCCTCCACCATCTGGAAATCCACCACCAGAACAATCTCAGCAACAGGGTCAAGAACAAAATTCAACTTCCACAACGGAAGAGGGACCTGTTCCAGGGCAACAGTGGAATCCTCCTCCAGACAGTCAGCAGGCTTACCTTCAGCAGCAGTTGCTTCAACTTCAACAACAATTTATAAAAGAACTTCAAGCTGCCGGAAAGTTACCACCTCAGCAAGCTCAATATTATCCACCTCAACAACAGCAAATCCAACCACAATTTCCAATTTACCAACCTGGGCAAGGCCAAATCGGAAGCCAGGTTAGTCAAGTTCCTCCACAGACATTTGGATCACAATCACCACCAGCCCCGCAACAAATTCAACAGCAACAACCAACAGTACTTACTCAAGGCAATGGAGCACCAGCTCAAGACTCAGTAATTGATGATGTTGGCCGAAAAGAGTCTACTTTTCCAACTCCTTCATTCCGCGATCAGCCTGCAGCTCCAGGTACGCGCTTCGGAACAGCTCGGCAATTATTTGACGAAGACATTCCTAAAACCGTTGTGTCTACTGTGACGTCCACCTCTGTATCAGAATCTGTAGCAGCCACGGACTCGCCTCTTTCTGCAGAAGTAGAAAACTCCAGTCCATCTGCCGCTGCCATTCAAAATAATCCTGACACACCTCAGCAGGTTAGTAGCACAACGACGACACAATCTCCAGTTTCCAGCAATGCTCCAGGAGTGATGTACGTTAATTCCAGCACGTTGAGACCACCCAACAATGCTGCACAGCAACTGCAGTACTCACCCTCCTCGACAGGAGAACCAAGGGGGGCACCTTCATGGGGAAATTGGGGTGGTATCCGTCCAGCTCGCCAGCCACAACCTAACTTTGCCCCAACATACAGCCGAGTTCAAAACGCCCAGCCGTATAGACAACCAGGATCGTACAACATTTTAAAGAAGGGGAGCGAAAGCAACGAACCATCCCTTATCGAAACATTAAGCCAATC
Organism: Sinodicranocentrus sp. ZH6; assembly: GCA_027743935.1. Lineage (NCBI taxonomy): Eukaryota > Metazoa > Arthropoda > Collembola > Entomobryomorpha > Entomobryidae > Sinodicranocentrus > Sinodicranocentrus sp. ZH6. The sequence goes on along the minus strand of JAHZNA010005158.1, from coordinate 13,934 downwards.
GAAAAAAATTGATGTGGGGGAGGATGAAACAAGGCCAAGCCTTGTTTCCAAAATTATTGACTGACTAGTAGTTTTTCTTGTAGGGTTTACCCTTGTCGCATTGATAGTTCTAGTAGGATATTATTTTATTGTTAACAGGTATTTAGGAAAAGGGGCGCACAGGGAAAGAATTAGCGGGGGTAGACCCGACAGGGAAATTAATTATGGAAACGAATTGAGAGACGTGAGGTTTCAGTATCGTTAGCATTTAGCCGTTTTTTAATCAGATTGTGGTGATTTTGCCTTCAGTATAATTTTTTGTCAAAGATTTATTTTCTTAGATACCCACACACATACTTTTTGCTTGTAAATATCTTGAGCAAACATTTAATTTAATATTCCGGGCAAGGTTCATCTTATGACTCAGAACACTTTTTTAATGGTTCAGGGAATTCTTGTGTTCACTATTTTTACAGTATATCTACACATATTTCTAAGTGTTGGGGTTTCTTTTTTGGGTTGGGAATGGGGATCGTATTCATTTCAGGTGGCGGGACTCTGGGTTTATTATAATTACTTTTTGATTTTGAAGGAAACAAAATATTATGATCATGTCAGTTGCATGTCAGTTGTACCTTCAGTTTACTCACTTGTGCATATTTTTCGGTAGTAGGGGAAATTCTTATACTTACTTTTTTGGTGTTTTACAAGAGTAAATAGTGTGTAATTTTTTTATTTTATAATTACGACCAACTTATACTTATAAGTACTTGAGGCTTCAATGATCACATTAATGTAATTTTAAATAATTTTAGTAATATATATGACACTTCATTTGGACAAAGCTGCCAACGTTGCATCAGTGTATGCAACAAAGTTAACTATATATCTACACCCTTGTTAATAAAAGATAAGTAAATAGTCGTAAGGAAACATTTCCCATGAAATGTCAACCTAAAAGAGAGGATGAGAATGTATCAATTCAAGATATTGGAATAAATATTGGGATTAATTGGGGAAACATTAACAAAATTGGCATGTTATATTTTTAAACCGACCTATACATACATACATCGGCTTAAAGATTATAAATTCAGAGTTTATTTCATAATACGGTCATCAGTAGATGTTTTTTTAAATCTACGACGTAAATTGACAACACAAGAGAGAGAATGCTACAAACACAAACAGAAAATAAAGAGTCTGCTTTCATTTTCATACATATCACATTATGAAATCTAAATATGTTCACTGCAAGGATTAAATAAACATCCTGTTTTGCTGGCGTAGATAAGACCTTGGATCACTGCTGTGCAAATTTGTAATATGATAATTGCGAAAACATATTTGGACCATTTCATGATAAATGTTGCCATTCGGCGTCGCCATCCACTCGGGTTATAGTACACTTAATGTGTAAATAAGTCAGTCGTCCAAAGCAGAAAAATATTATGCCTTGCATTGCGAGAAGAAGTTGTTTTACCTGTGTAAATTTTGTTACCATCATTTCTAAATATTTATAGCAATGACTTTTGAAAATATTCACACTAACCCCACTAGCGAACATAGTATGCACCCGCAGGTTTATATGAATGTGACTCTTAGATGTTCTTGCATGGAAGTTTTGGTTTTAGATTTGCATCTGCGTGAGACGTACACAATGCACAAAGAAAAGTTTTGCTCTCATTGTCACTTGTACTGTTAGACTAGGCATATTTTCAAACCAATTGAAAAACAAGGATTGTTAGAAACATGGCTAACAGAATCAAATAATCGAATACTGTTACTATATTTGACATGAAGACTATATATTCTTTCATATCAAACTGAGGTTGTATTTGCGATTGCGATGCTTGTTGTGTCGCATTTGCACACACTTGCAGGTTCACAAAAAAACTTTTTTATCAACACCACAATTGCGTTGCGATTATTAGTAATATACACATTTTCATTTAAGTACCGGATAGATGCCAAGTACCTACCTATGAATCAAGTAAGTTATGTTGAAATTCTTTACAGGGACAGGGTATGTAAGTTCGAAGCTTCAAAATACAAAAAGAAAACAAGCAGTAGGATATAGTGTGCATGTGCAGTTGCTCAGTTCATTCTCATTTCATTGCTCACAGCACATATAAGTTTTCTGTTTTCCTTACAAAGATTTGATAGCAGATATGTGCAATGTAAGGGATATGTAAACATGTGGAGGCGGCTCTAAAGGAGATTTCTTAGGTTTGATTCACTTTCATTCATTTGTTTTTAGAATTGCACACTTTTGCTAGGTATTCTTATTAAATTTTATAAGACTTATTGCAAAATTAGTCACATATTTCTTAAGGAATTTCTGCTGATGGATATTTTAGTTGCTAATTCAAGGTACTCTTAAATACCTACCGAATAATGGCTTGATATAATTTCCTCGTTTTGCCAGCACATATTTGTTGATAATTATATACATTGTAAAATAATACATCTACACAATTTCTGTGAATGTGCTGCACCTTTGACACTGAACCTATGGCCTTTGTAATAAATGAAGTGTATGACTTCACTTTGTCATTTGTGTGATCCAAAATACTCCTCAGCGTGGTTCAAACTAAGGCATATAAAGGCACTCTTTATATCAAGGCGAAGTAAAAAATTTACTGCCAAAATGTAGGCAGACAGACAACCAAAGGTCCTTATATGTTTGCTGAATGTTGATTCCCGTATTGTGTCACATACGTATTATGTCGCACACTACGATTTGGTATCACATCTTATAATATGTTCCAGCTCCAAGTATATCATGTTCATGCAGCGCATGATTGTTCTCTCGTTCTCTGCAATTATATTAATTGTCGTTGATATTGATACGCGAAGCATGCATGTTGAAGTAATGTAACTAAACCAATCAGAGTAGCCTAAATTCGATGGTTGATTATGGACCATGGGCCATCAAATCATGTTCCGTGTTTTACTTAGTAGTACTTTGCACAGTTGTGTTTTGTCAGTTTTATGATTAATTTTCTGTGGTCTTAATACCTATAGACACAAGCGTTGTGAATTATTGTCAAAGAACCAACCGGCACCACCAAGTCCTTAAAGACAATATGTTGCAAGAAGAGGACGGAGAGGCAAGTCATGGGATATGGCGTCCTACAGTGGAAGATAATGTGAGTACTTTTAGCGGTAGCAGTGATGATGGTGCATCGGAGACAAGAATTCTCAGGACACCCAACCTGCGCAGAGATTCAAGAATCCCTATGCTAACTTCGAAAACTAAAAAGATGACGGTTGCAGGAATAGTATTATTTTCTTTAATCGGGGGTTTATTTGGGACAGTGTACTCTGGAAGAGGAAATTATTCTGATGGTTTGAGTGATGGTAAAACTTTCAACCCTAAAAATCACATTTTATCTTATTAAATATGTTCCCGTTTAGCAAATTTCTCAGGAAAATTTGGTTTAAAAATTTTAGAGCACCATGAAGTGGCACGCAGTGCATCCAACGTTGTCTACGTTCAGGACCTGGAAAGTGAAGAAAAGTCTCATCCCAAGACAGAACGCCGGATAGATGCTGAAAATCATTTAGATGAAATGCAAAGTGACTCACCAGCAGATCCACCATCACGAAAATTACCAGACTTACAATTAGCTACTGCTGTAAAAACGAAAATAAATCTTCCAAACCTCACCAACGAGACGGAAAAGGGTACTGCACTGTCATTGTCATCCAGTTCTGGAACACCCAGAGTAAGGACTTGGCCCAGTTTTTAGAGTATTAAAAAAATATTAGTGGATAATCATTCCAAATTTCTTAGAAAGCATTATTTTTTTTAAATTATAGCGTAGAACAAAGAATAAACGGAAACCCCGACCTATAAAACTTCCAGACAATGCGATGGAACAGCCTCCTATGTCCCTGCTCCTTGAAATGAAATTGGTTCATTCCAAAGATAAGTACGTAAACTACACAGAATGCATTGATACCAGCAGCAATGGAAAACAATTAAAATTAGGATGGAAGGCTTTTATTTATATAAACCCAACATTAATAAGAAACTCGCCGGACAATATAAATACAAACCCTTTTGTCGGATACGGTAAAAATTACAAGAAAAGTTTGTGATTAATTAGTTTTATCATATAAAAGGAAAAATGTTCATGATCTAATTCTCTAAATCATTAATTAACAGGGAAAGACAAAAAAACTGCAAGACGAACGGCTGCAGAATCTGCATTGACCTATGTTTACCCAACCTTATCATATTCGAAGGTTGACTTCAGCGAAATTCAGGACTACTGTGGTGATGAAGAATGACCTGACCTGATACAAGAAACCCATAGTAAGCAATTGTACTAGGTAGTTGTTTGCTGTGAGCCCCTATTAAGCTAAAAAGTCGTGATGGGTCATAGTCATTTTATATTTCCAAAACGTTATATCTTGTTATCTATCTATAACAAACATTTTGTACACGCACGCTGCAATAAATATCAAAAAAGTATTTTAACCATGTTGTCTTCAGCTTAGTCCGTATAAATATGAGCTGAGCAATGTGCGCATTTGAATGTGGAGTGGAGGCTTGGAAACATTTGAGTTTTGGTTGGATCTCGTTATCTTTTCAGTATAGTATGTATGTATGAGTGTGATTGGGTATTTGTGTTGTGGAACGTATTTGATATCCATGTAAAAATCTGTGAAAGTCATCGAATGGTTTACACCTTGTTGTATTTGCTTTAATTATTGTTAAAGTTGAAACCGTTTTGATAATAAAAACCAAATTCATCATTCATTTTGTACTCCTTAACAGATATGTATCTACCTGTGGGATAAATTACTTGAAATCTTTGTCGTCAACCCTTTAATATTACTACTTGTATTGTATTATACAATTTGCATACTGTATACATTGATACATGCCCAGAAATTGGACTTTGTTTTGTTTTGTATTCTTGTCAAGTTTCTAGTTGTTCCATTCTTCCTGCAATCCAAGAGATTGTAAGTTATGTAAGCAAGCAATTATATTTTCAGGATTTATACATAATAAAAATAGATGAATCGCATCAAGATTCATTCAATTTACATATTATGCTATTGCCATTAGGTAGGATCAAATGCATAAGAAGTTGCAAATGCGTACCGAACGACAGCAAAATTACATCGCACTCAGCCATTTCAGCTCAGCCAGTCTTTGCGATACTTCTGTCAACAATTTTTAAACATATTATTACATTATCTCGAACTTTTCGAAAAATATCAAATTTGCAGTGCAAACACCTTTTTACTCTAGTACCACATCAGATTTTAAGTGTCAAAGGGAAGATAGACGTAGACGTAATTTATGATGTACTTATGTACTAGTATGTAGTTAATTAATTATTGTTCAAATTCAAAATGCCTAAATAATGGTTAAAGTACGATATAATAATGTGAATTATGTGATCGTCACTTCATCATAATCATCTACGTCACTTTTAGTGCAAGCATATACAACTATTTTCTGCGCTCTCGGATATTTTACACTGGAGAGCAGGTAAGGAAATCTTATGTTCATACTTTATGCCCTGCTATTTGCTACAATACTACATTGAAAACCAAAGAAAAGCGAGGCGAGCGGTATTCCTTACGATTTTCATTCAATGCCCACCAAGAAGCAAGCTATGCATATGTATATGTATGTAGTTTGTTTATTTGTGGTTCATCATAGCGATGTGTATAAAATGTGAAGTAATAGTAGTGAATAGTGTGGAGTATGTACTGACAGTGTAGAGCAGTGCAATTGCAGTGCGTGTTATCTTACTTCTAACTGAATCCGCACTAGTTCTTACAATTAGTAATCCGCCGACGATAATTAGTCACTAAACTGAAAGTAGTTATATATTTTCGAGCGTTGTTAGTTGTCTATGTTAGATGTTAATAGTCTGTTTTAATATACTAGACTAGTAGAAAATAGCGTCTTTAGTGCGATTTCATAAAATTCCCATTTAATTAAAAAGTAAAGACATAGAATGACACTGTGGGTTTAATCTGCCTTCGTCATTTACATTTTGTCTAACTGCTGACATTCAACGTTTGTTGTTACTGATAACTTAAAACAACGTTTAAATCAGTAAGGTGGAAGGTGAGTGCTATAAAATGAATAGCTATCTATCAGCTATAGGTTGTAATTTGTCAATTGTTGTATGTTACAATTCAAGGATATCCATTATTAATCAAAGTGATAGGTAGTTAGTTGGTAGTTTGATTCACTTGTATGATCAAATATAATTTGTATGGTTCCGTTTTGCCGCGAACTGTTCGCTGCAACGCTTCATATCACGAGTAAATTTCATTCTATGGTTTTTTATATTTAGATAAGTGAAGGCCCCGGAGAAACTGCAGCACCATGTCCACATCAGCTCACCATTATGTTGTAACTGCTCATAAGCCTACCGCTGTTACAGCATGTGTAACAGGTAAACATAACTTATAATTGTGTTGATAAAATTTATCAATAATAATAACACCTCTTCGAAAAATTTAAGTCATAAAGCTTGTCATCTAACCAATCATCTTCGTTGTTTCTGCGTGTTATCATGCTTGTCATGCTAGATATTATAGCGTTGCAATCTCCTGTTGCAATTTTGTTGTTTTACAATGTGTTGATTCTATGTATAGTAAACTTTTGTGTATGCTTGGTATAGGCAACTTCACTTCACCCACGGACTTGAATTTGATTCTTGCCAAAAATACTAGATTGGAATTGTATATTGTAACACCAGAAGGACTCAGGCCGCTGAAGGAAGTTGGAATTTATGGAAAAATAGCTGTTTTGAAACTTTTTCGACATCCTGTAAGTTCCATTTCTACAGTATTGTGCTATTTGTACTTCATTTCATGGAAACCCATCGACAATGACGACACGACAATCGATTTCAATCTGCTGTCTCAAAATTTACTGAGGTGAGGACACGACACATGGTTTAGGGGACGCGTACCAACAAAGCCTGCGGTGCAGTTGAGTGTTTACGGGTTTTTGAAATTTGATTTACATTAAAAATCAATGGTTTGCCTATCTAGTTGTTCTTGTGGCCGGTCTACCCGTAGAATTTATCTCATCTGTGGGTGGGTCTACCAGGTGAAATCATTTGCTGGCAAGTGCATGTATTTAATTTAATTATTGTGCAGGAAGACTTTCAGCTGAAATATACAAGTTTTTTACTCGTTCACTTTTCAGTTATTATGACTTATGATAGCAACGTAACGCAAATCTCGATCTTTGAAAGTTGCAATGTCTGCAATTTCAGTCATGAATAGATTGATAGATTCCTCCAGAGGATTCTGTCGTTTATTTTATTATGACGGAATTTTATGATTTAGATATTGCGTTTAAATTGTTTACAATCAAAGCCGTCCACGTCCACCTGGAAATATATTATCAAAATTGCCTAAATGAGTTCACATATTCCAGCGCCAAGTAAAGTCACTCTGGATCTACTGAATTATCTGTGACTGATTGTGAATTTCTCTGTGACTGACTGTGACTGTACATTACATTTACATAGCAATCCAAATCCGCCTGTTTATCAGCATACTTTGGTGTATAGGTTACTTTTTACACTGTTTGCTGCCTGTTTATCAACTACAATATTTTTCCCATGCATTTTTCCTATCCTGGATGGTTACGTACAAACTCAGAATTCAGAAATCATAACGTTCAAAATCGAGTTGATAGCCAAAGCCAAAGTCATCTTACCTCTGCTTGTAGCATCTGTATTGTTGAATCATTGATATAACAAATTATAGAACTTCTGAATCTAAATGCGTGAATTAAATTATTACAGGGGGACGTTAAGGATCGTCTATTCATTGTTACCGCGCGCTATAATGCTATGATTCTTGATGCACAAGGACAGGGAGAAAATCTAGATATTGTAACCGTAGCTCATGGTAATGTTGGGGACAGAATTGGGAAGCCATCTGAGACAGGAATCATAGGAGTTATTGATCCGGAAGCTCGAGTCATTGGCTTGAAATTATACGAAGGACTTTTCAAAATCATACCTCTAGAGAAAAACAATCCTGAATTGAAAGCTTACAATATTAGGTTAGTGCAGTGTTCAGTTTATTGCACTAATCATTATTCGCTCGCGAACTTATGAACTCGTCATGCCGTGTGTCTGTGGCACAACTCTGTGCATGCGGTTAATCTGCCGACTGCGATTGATAATGCTCAGTTAAGTTGTTGCCAACTATTATTACAAGTATTATTAACTATCTATATTAGATTGGAAGAACCATTAATTCAAGATATCGACTTTTTGTACGGATGTACCAATCCAACTATCATACTTATTCATGAAGATGTAGGCGGAAGGCATGTTCGAGCAAAAGAAATTTCGTTGAAAGACAAGGACTTTATCAAGACCCCTTGGAAGCAGGAGAATGTTGAAAGCCACTCATCATTGGTGATTCCAGTTCCACAGCCGCTTGGAGGCGCTGTTGTTATAGGACAGGAGTCTATTTTGTATCATAATGGATCCACTTGCTTTGCTGTTGCTCCATCTGCAATGAAGGTTTGTAAATCTACAAATTCAGCCCATTCCAGTTGATTAAATGAATGCGTTTGTGAATGCGAGCGAGTAGATTTGAACTTTTTAAACTCTTTGTAACTTCATTTCGGCCATGAGGTTGAATAAGTTGGAACGTGACAAAGTCTATAGGAAATGACGATCCTAATTTCATCGTAGAAATGCAGAGTGCAGTCCGCATTTAGTGTATTTATTCCATTTAAAATTGTTTTTAAAAGCTTTGGTAAATGGGCTAAATACATTATATGCGGATGTTGCGTTATTATATTAGTTATTCTAAGGATGCTGCATTCTGCATTTCTACGATGAAATTGGGCCCTGATCCCTCATCTCGTCTAATCCTTAATACTTTGGGTTGAACGTAGAGAGCAGAAAAATTCATTAGAACAATATGAATATAGCATGAAAATCAAAATATTTTATTTCACTGATTAAACGTCTCGTGATTTTTCTGTTGCCGTTTAGCAAAGTACCATTATGTGCTATGCCAGGGTGGATCCTGCTGGGAACCGTTATTTGCTTGGAGATTTAATAGGACATTTGTATATGCTTTTTCTGGAAAGGGAAGAAAAACCAGAAGGACCTGTCGTGAAAGACATTAAGTTTGAAGTTTTAGGTACGTACATTAACTGATCTACTTAAACAATTTGCAAAGGCTCATTGATTGTCTGAAATTGTTAGGACAAGGTAGTGCGTATGGAAATTACAAAGATTTCGTTTTCTTCTCATTTGCAGGAGTTATCAGTACTCCAGAGTGTTTAACATACCTTGACAATGGAGTTGTTTTCGTGGGGTCTCGACTCGGCGACTCTCAGTTAATCAGACTGAATACAGGACCTGATGATCAAGGAAGTTACGTAAATATCATGGAGACATTTACTAACCTTGCTCCTATTATTGACATGGTGGTTGTGGACATGGACAAACAAGGCCAAGGGCAGTTAATTACTTGTTCGGGTAAGTGTTTAGGTGAAATTTGGTACTACACTAACAGCCAGTGAACCGAATATATATCTACCTACACTGTGTTCTTCCTTTACCTAATTCGTATTATTTTTTGTATGTATCATCTTTGAATTTGTTATTTAAAGGTGGCTATAAGGAAGGTTCATTGCGCATTATCAGAAACGGGATCGGAATCCAAGAGCACGCAACTATAGATTTAACTGGAATCAAAGGCTTGTGGTCATTGAAAGTTGGAGGGGAAAGTTTGCATGATAACATGCTTGTTGTTTCATGTATTGGAGACACAAGGTATAGCCTATTAAATATTAACCAAAATACTATTAAGTCAACTGTATTCGTCGTTTGGTTTGTTTGTGATGTATCAGTGCACGCGTATGCTTGCTTAATTGATTTTACATGTTTTCTTCTACAGGTTCTTGTATCTTTCTGGAGATGAAGTCGAGGAAACTGATTTGGGCGGATTTCTTCAAGATAGTCAAACATTGTGGGCATCGAATGTCAACAATGGACAAATGGTTCAAGTAACATCGTCTGGCATTAGGCTTGTGGATGCCTCTTCAAAGACTCTTTTAACGTACTAAAATCAAACTGTATAGCTAGGAGTTTGGTTGTATCTTATTTTTTATTACAAGAAATACAAGAATGACATATATGTGCTTGTATAAATTTAGGGAATGGAAAACTCCGTCTTCTAAAGGAATTAGCGTTGTTTCTGGGAATATTAATCAGATAGTGTGCGCTGCTGGATCAGAACTATATTACCTGGAAATCTCAAAGGGTAGTCTTTCGCTGCTTGGGTATGTCATGCTGATAGTAGTAGTAAAATTCTGTATATAGTGTTTACATTTATATACATCCATATTATTGACGTACAATATGAGTTTGATTGGGTTTTGAAAAATTATTTTAGAGATAAATTGATGGAGAATGAAGTAGCTTGTCTGGATATTACACCCCTTGGACCTGGCAAAGCCCACTTTGTTGCTGTCGGACTGTGGACCGATGTTTCAGCATTGATTTTAACTGTACCTAGCCTAGAAATAGTTACAAAAGAAGCTATGAAAGGAGGTAAACTATTACGATTAATACTTCTAATATTTTGGTTGCAGCCTTTATGCATCATCATATATCATATTTGTCTGATGTTTGTCTGTCTGTCTGTTCGCATCAGAACTCATAAACCCCTGGACCGATTTTGAAGAAACTTAGTACATTTCTTTATAAACTCCTGGTAGTGTCGAAACCAGATAAATCGGCGGAGTAGCTTTTTTTCCTGCAGTCATCATTCCTTTCTAGTTCCACCCTAGCTTTCTGCTTGTCCATTTCATACTGTATATTAGTGTGCATGTATAATATGGTCCACTGGACGGAGTTTGCTGAAGTAATTGAAGCATGTTATGAACTGTTGAACTTGAACGCGCAATACTAAAACAATGCAGTAATTGACAGCACCAACTTTTAAAACTTGGACTTCAGTTTACATCGCTGAAATGTACCAAAGAAAGACTGCAACCTTTTTTGAATAGCTACTTTATGTGTTTATACATCATCTCATCAGAGTTTCGTGTTTTTGTTTATTACAGAAATCATTCCAAGATCCATTCTTCTTGCGTCATTTGATGACAATTGCTTCCTGATGTGTGCACTTGGTGATGGATCATTGTTTTACTTTTCCTTGAATCCTATTAGCGGGGAACTTAGTGACACGAAACGGGTATAATAAATTGTGATTAAAAACCAATTTTTACAAGGAAACTATGATAGCAAACGATTAACACCCATTATTGAAATATAATAGCGTCACAGGTAATTCATAGCTCTAGTCATAGCCGATAGCGTTGTACTGTGACTTCGTGACAGGTATAATATGAACCGAGTTTTGCGTTTTCATTGTTTAGACGTTTGGTGTGCTTACCATGCGTATCGATGTAATGGAAAGCTCTGGTTTAACTCCAATGAAACCAAGCGCTAGCAAACTTGCTGCTAGTGTAAGTTTTTCATCGTCTGTTGGTACACTAATACGATCTACCAACTCTGGTCCATCGTCCGCATCAGTGCCAAGTACACCTTTGGAATGCGGACAAGACATTGAAGTTCATAATTTACTGATTGTTGACCAGCACACATTTGAAGGTAATGGAAACAACATATTTGTTGTGAACGAACTAAATTGTCAAATGATAATGTTGATGTCAAAAGAGTGTACATACACTGAATTGAAGCCGATTTTTTTGATTTAATGAATAACTAATTATTTGGATATAGTTCTTCACGCACATCAATTTATGCAGAATGAGTATGCTATTAGCATTGTTTCGTGTAAACTGGGTGAAGATCCGAACCAGTATTACGTTGTCGGAACGGCTATGGTAGTTCCTGACGAAAGCGAACCGAAGCAGGGAAGAATTGTTATTTTTCAATATGTGGATGGAAAATTACAGCAAATTGCTGAAAAGGAAGTTAGAGGAGCTTGTTATTGTTTAGCTGGATTTCACGGTAAAATTTTGGCCGGTATTAATAGTACGGTAAATAATTAAAGGAACACTGTCTCAAAACAAATGCAAGACTGATACTCCATATAATAAAATGCAACACGATGAACATGTTAACGTTGAAGTTTATGACTGTTTTAATTCTGTAATTGGCTAGGTTCGATTATTCGAGTGGACTTCAGAGAAAGAACTGCGTGTGGAATGCTCGTATTTCAATACAATTCTCTCGCTGTTCTTGAAATTCAAAGGCGATTTCATATTGGTTGGTGATCTCATGCGTTCAATGACACTGCTTCAGTACAAAAGTATGGAAGGTACCTTTGAGGAGGTGAGTTTTTGTACAAATATTGGGCGGTACGAACAAGATGTATCCAAAAACCCAGACATTTCAATTTCAAGTATAGTTTTTTTACTATGTATTCTATAACTTGATTTTAGATCGCTAGGGACTATAATCCCAATTGGATGACAGCTATTGATATAATTGATGATGATACATTTCTGGGTGCAGACAATGCGTTTAACCTGTTTGTATGCACAAAAGATGGGTATAGAAAAAAATCTTAAATTTCATGGTTTTTCCGCAACGAATTTTCACTTGCTCGTTTTTTTATTGAATAGTGGAGCGGCAACTGATGAGGAAAGATGTCAGATGCAGGATGCCGGAAGACTACATCTCGGTGATATGGTGAATTGTGTTAGACATGGTTCCCTTGTTCGGCAACATTTGGGGGATACATGTGCTCCGACAACCGGAAGCTTGTTATTTGGAACAATTAGTGGATCCGTTGGTTGGTTTTAAGAAGCTTATTACATGATCCGTTTGGGTGATACAAATTGATTGCTGATATATTCTTTTGTAAACGTGTATATCGTGATTTACAGGACTAGTGACGCAAATTCCTTCAAATTTCTATGAATTTCTATTGGAACTTCAAGACAGACTCTCTAAAGTGATTAAACCTGTAGGAAAAATTGAGCACTCTTACTGGCGTAGTTTCTATAACGACAGAAAACAAGATCCGTGCGAAGGGTTCATCGATGGAGATCTAGTAGAAAGCTTCCTCGATATGTCTAGAGATGATATGAAACAAGTTGTCAGTGGACTTATGGTATGATTATTTTCACAACTTGGTTGAATGGATGTACATACAATACATACAAAGTAAATAACAGAGACGTAACCTTTAACAACCGTGTTATTTTTCTACACAGGTTGATCTGCAGCAAACTGGAATGAAACAGCAGGCGACTGTAGACGATATTATAAAAGTCGTTGAAGATTTTACAAGAATTCATTGAGAAAGTTCAGAACAGTTTTATAGTTAGATTTTCTTTACCTTGGTAGATGTTAATGATCGATTGTTGCATAGTAAATACAGAATATAGGTTGTAAGCATATCATATAGTGTAAAATATTATAGTCTTTAACTATCAGTGAATTTGTAGTATTTTCTTTTGTGTAACGTTAACCATATAAGGATATTAAAAAATGAATCGTATCGTATCGTGTGAATTTTGTGAAATAAATCACATCAAGTCTCAAGGTCGTCAAGGTGAACTATTTTATAGATTTTGGAGAAGGAACTTCACTTACACCGATCTTACGCCTCGGGGAATTCGGAATAGAAGAAAAATTTAACATGTGTAGTTTGAATGATTGTTTATAAATGTCCATTCCCATAAATGCATGTTAATATTTACATCTATGTAAAAATGATGCCTATTAGGTGAATAAACACAAATATCATGCAATTCTTAACCCGTTTGATACTATAGTTTCGTGAATGTATGAAATTATTTTTTAAGAGTGAGTGTACACAATACACACGCATACTACAGATAACACGAGTCTACAAGAGACTCTCCTACTTAACCCCCGTTTGACTGACCCTTGGATTTTAAAATATTCCATGGATACATTAATTATTTTAAACCGTTTCTAACG
>JAHZNA010005157.1:0-11628 GCA_027743935.1 Sinodicranocentrus sp. ZH6 | reverse complement strand
AATTTAGTTTCCGTTATGTACGTGACTATTTTTGTCCAGGTGTCCTGAATAAGTTTGCTTACCTCTATCAATATTGCAACTATAAAATATATGACTTTTGCAATAAACATTGGCAGTCTTTACACAAAATTCCGACCTCAAACATGGTAGCAGAGCGTCAGTATTTCCGTCAGTAAGTTTGTCAAAATTTATTTTCATCCGACTAGTGCGACTGATTTCTGATTTCTGAAATCATTGGAGATTTCCAGACAGCTATCGCCGTGGGCGTTGAGCATTTCGTTGCTTGAGAAGCAACTCCCCGAAATAGTGCACAAGTGGTGACTCTTGAAAACTTAGACATTTGTGTAATTCTGTCCTGTTTTCAAACTTTGGTGAGGTACTACAGAAAGACATTTGAAAAGTCTGAAAACAATTCGACATACCTGAAGTGGTGAGGTGAATTTGTGAAATTAGGTGAGGTGAACCTAAACGAGTTTTAGTAGACATAACTAAAGTGGTGAGGTGAACTTGTGAAATTAGGTGAGGTGAACCTGAACTAGTGAAATTCAGTGAGATAAACTCAATTCAGTGACATTATTGAAATCTCTAAGTGCCCCACAGACTGATTGACTTTCAACTAAGAATAAGAGTGTGTGCAGCTGCACTAAAGTACCTACGTAAGTTTCGTAGAACTATATATATCTAAAAGTGCAAATACAACCATGGCGAAAAGATATGATGTCAGCCAGGTGGTTAAATTGAGCACTGACAACTATGAGCAATGGAAGCTTCAAGTTACGCTGGCCTTGAAAGCCAACCAACTTTGGCATAACGTACGCGGTAACAAACAGCGTCCTGCCTCAGGTGCAGAAGCCCAAAAAAATGGGATCAAAACGACGTGGAGGCTATGAGCATCATATGCCAAACTCTATCAATGCTACAAACAAATCATATCTACAACTGCACGACTTCAAAGGAGATGTTTGACAAACTAAAAGAAGTTAATGCAGACAATTCGGTGCTTAACAAACAGCACACCCTGACCCAGTTCCTGACATTTAAAGTCAAGAGTTCTCAATCTCCAGTAGAAGCCTACATGATAATGGAGAAATTAAAACGAAGTCTTAATGACATGGGCGTTAATATCGATGACACAACTACCATTTGCAAAATTGTATCTGCACTTCCGCCTGAATACATGGCATTCAGGAAGGCTTGGGATAGCGTTCCGGAAGACAAACAAACAATGCAAATGTTACTTTCTCGGCTCAAGAAGGAGGAGCTGGAACAAAAACACCTTAAAGGTGAAAAGGAGGAATTAAGTTCCAGTGTAGCCTTTGCCAGCACATCACGTTCTGCAAGAGGACGTGGAGGAAATCGAGGAGGAAGAGCAGGACATCGAGGTCGCTCAACCTCTGGCGAACGGAAAAAGACGGGAACATGCTTCAATTGTGGCCAAGTTGGCCATTGGGCAAGAGATTGTAAAAATCAAGAATCTCGAAGCGGGGAAGGGGAATCTGACAGCGAAAGTGATCCTCAATCATGGAATCACAACAATGATAGACGAAACTATCGTCACCGTAGTGACAGTTCAGAAAAACCAGCTAGGGACTACGACCATAAGAGGGATAAGAAAAGAACTGATCGTGCCAAGTCCCCTATTGCCTTCATGACATTGGGAAATGATGAATATGAAGAAAAAAAATGGGTGAGCGATAGTGGTGCATCTCATCACATCTCTGGTGATTTAAAATGGTTTCTCAACTATGAACCATTTCCTATTCCAAAATCTATGTCCCTTGCTGACCAAAACCAGATGTTTGCTTTGGGCACTGGGGTTGTTCAATTAGAAGCACTCATTCAAGGGGAATGGAAAAAATGCAATATTGAGGATGTGCTCTATGTCCCTGGAGCGGTCAACCTATTTTTGGAGTGCGTTTTGGCTCTGAAAGATTACAAGATCGTGAGGGATAAAAGAAGTACCACTTACAAACATGTAAGTGGAAAACATGGCCCAGAAGCTAAAATGGAGGGTGGAGTTTACCACATGTGCTTCCGACCTATTGGAGCTAAAGCAATGTGGATGAATATGACTTCTAAAAGTCGACTCTGGCACCAACGTTTAGCTCATGTCAACATGGGTTACATTCAAAAATCCATAGAAAAGAATGCAGTGACCGGCATCCCGTCTAATATTCCTGCTACAAGATTTGAATGTGATGACTGTCACATTGGAAAAGAAACACGAAAGGAATTCCCTGCAAGTGAAAATATCAAGAATTGCAAGCCAGGAGAAATATTACATGCAGATCTAGCAGGACCAATGGAGAACGTCTCTCTAGGGGGTAGTAAGTATATTCTCCTCATCATTGATGAAAATACTGGATTCAAGGCCTGCTATTTCTTGAAGCATAAAACTGAAACTCCTACGTACATACAGAAATTTATTATTATGATGGAAAATCACACTGGGAACAAAGTGAAGATGCTCCGCACTGACTGTGGAACTGAGTTCTTAAATAAGGAAATGGACTCTTACTTTACAAATAAAGGCATTCTTCATGGCAAATCTGCTCCATACTGTCCCGAGCAGAATGGAAGAGTAGAGCGACAGCTACGCACAATAAAAGATTTAGCGAGGACTATGATGTTGGCTCATAATGTTCCTCAGCATCTATGGGCAGAAGCTGTTGCAACCACTACATACATTCTCAATCGACTTGTGAATAAGCAAAGCCCAGAGTCAACCCCGTATGAAATAATCTTTGGAAAGAAACCTGATTTACGGCATGTGCATACATTTTGGATGTACTGCTTACCTCAATGTCCCCAGACCAAAGCAGAGAACTTTTGGAGAACGAAGTAACAAATGCACACTGGTCGGATATGACTCAACCTCCAACAACTATCGTTTATATGATGGCAAAAAGATTATTATAGCCAGAAATGTAAGTTTCAATGAGAAAAAATTGAATACTGTCACAATCTCCAGTCGTGACGCCACTTCATCAGAGGATGAGGCTACTGACGATCAAAAGGATGAAGAACCTGACTCAAGCCGGTCTGGAATCAGGATCTGAATCTCATCCCACTCCGGAAAATGAACATGCTCTACCTGACACAGCAACCCAACAAAGGGTACACGTACAAACTCCAAAAGGGACTTATGAAGCAGATATTCCCTCTTCAGGGAAGGCAACCATAAAAATCCCAAACCAACCTACCATGAAACTGAGGGACAGGCTAAAGTTAAAGCCAATTTTAAAATATCAAGCTCAAATTGCTCATCTTAATGACGAACCACAAAATTACAAAGATGCAATAAATTCAGAGGATTCAAAACAATGGCTTGCTGCTATGGAAGAGGAAATGGCAAGTCACATCAAAAATGGCACTTGGGATCTCATTACAAAACCAATGCAAACAAGAACACTTGACTCCCGATGGCTATTTAAGGTCAAAAAGGCCAGCATCAGTACCTCTACAACCAAATTTAAATATTTTACCAGTCGATAACTGCTCAGAAAACCTGCCATTTCGCCAGCTCATAGGGTCCCTTCTATTTTTAGCTCCATTAACTCGGCCAGACATCTCATATGCAGTGGCTAAACTATCGCAATTTGTTACTTGCTTTGATGAAACACATTGGATTCTGGGGAAAACTATTATTCGCTACTTGCAAGGCACCAAGGATTTGGGATTATATTACTCCAGGAACAAATCATCAAAACCTAAACTGCTTGGATATACTGATTCCGATTACGCTGGTGACCGAATTGATCGTAAATCTACCTCAGGATTCGTCTTCTTTCTTGGAGATGCTCTTATAAGCTGGAGTTCACATAAGCAATCCATTATTGCTCTGTCCTCTACTGAAGCTGAGTACGTGGCTCTCACGTCAGGTGCAAAGGAGGCAGTGTGGTTGAAACGGTTCATAAATGAACTGGGGATAACCCAAAATGAGCCCTCACATATCCTGGTGGATAATCAAAGTGCAATAAAATTGGCTCATAACCCCGAGTTTCACAAGAGATCCAAACACATCGATGTTCGGTTTCATTTTACTCGGTCTCTTATCGAAAATAAGACCATCAACGTGAATTATATCCCTACTACTGAACAACTTGCTGACCTACTTACCAAGCCACTCATGCGTGAGAAGCACAATCAGATTAAGAGTCTCATTGGTCTCAAAGAGTGCAAGCAGAAAGGGAAGGATGACAAAGGTGGTGGTGGAAAAAGAAAGGGAGTTTCATTTCTTTCTCAGAATTGTATTCTCCTTGCACTCATAATCTTTGCAACAATGAACACCTGCGAAGCTGAAACCCACACAACTCTAAAAAGAATCAGCTTGGTTGGACCATTATTATCAACAATTCTTGTGATGACATTATTCAACAACAATGGAGCAATCCATCTACTTCAAACTTCAACACCTGTCATCTGGAGACGAAGTGAAATTCCAATCACAAATGGATATCAACAAGTAAAACTGAATACAAAATTTCTAAACCCATGCTCCATGCTCACAAGCCAAACTATTCATGCTGACCTTGTGGAAGAAGCAATAAAACGCTGCAATGACATTTATGAAGAAGCATTCCTGAGCGAAATTGAGCAGATGTGCCCCAGGAAGGGATGGACGGAAGTACTTAAAAGACACCGGCGATTCATTCCACTTATTCTCGGAGCAATCGTACTCTATCATGGAGTTGTTGCTGGACTCGCAATTTCAGGAACAGTCATGGCTAGTTCAAACTCATACAAAATATCTGACGGGGAAGGGAAGGTTGTAAACCTTGAGAAAGTATCGGACAACCTGAAAGAACAACTCAATCTACAGAACTCAATGATACAGGAACTCCAAGAAAAATTCAATAAAACAATTGAAAATTTGGTCCTTCATCAAGGGGACTACAATGAACTCAAAACAAAGTCTATCTCCACTAACTTTGCCATTTCATATGTAACAAGCCGACTATTGGGAGGAAAGAACATTATCCGTGAGGGCAATCGACAATGGAAGCATCAGGTCGTGTACGGTCAACTCATGGATTATTTCAATATTTCACTACCATGTGGTGATGATTGCCCATTAAAATTTGCTGAAGCAAAGAAATGTGAACTATCCGAGCATCGAGATCGACTTTTCATGGAATTTAATGTACCTATAATAAACAGAACACAGGTGCTGCTACAAGCTGACTCATTCACTCTATTGATGCGAAAACAAAAACAAACTTGCTCCGTGTCGCATGTAGGACCTATGAACACAGTACTATCACTTGCTGATGAATGTTTATACGCAATCAACGTGGATCACTTAACACACCATGATCTCATTGTCATCCCATCGAGTGGATGCAAGAAACTGGAATCCGACACCTATAATTCCAAGTATTTCATTGTGAAACATTGCCAAGACAAGACACTGGGTGACCATGTTAACTTTGTTCAAGTAAAAACGTATCATGATAATTATCATGTATACTGTCCCGAGTCTGACTTCATCATGGAAGGAAGATCACAGAAGTGCCCAGACTATGTCTTCACCATTCCAATCACAGCTCGATTCAAGATCAATGAAGCAAATTATGGAGGCTCCAAAATTACAATTCATGTCAAAGAAAATTGGGATCGTCTACTGGCCATGAAAGCTAACTGGCATATTCAGCCCACTGTCAATTGGACTGATCTACATCTAGCCCACAAAACAGATACAGATATCTATTCACCCTATAACATACAAGAGGATCACCATAATCAATCTCTATGGATTATGATTATAGGATGCATTATTATTGGTATACTTTTGGTTCTAGGAACATTATTCTTCATTTTCAAGATAAGGGAACGAGTGACTGTGGTGACAGTTACTGCACAGCCAGTTCCATCAGCCCCTGCTGTAAACAACGAATTTGATAATGAATAATTAATTGTAAATGTTCACCTTCTCTAAATAAATTACATAATCCATAGAGAAGGTAACATAACTTTGTTTCTCATAAATCTTCAAAATTATTTCATCTTTATTAAAATAATAATACTTTTGATATATTGTTACAATTATATGATACTAAACACTTATGAAATCGAGGGAAGGTGTTAGAAGGTGTTAGAAAGGAAAGCGATTTCTATAAATGTATGATGCTTCTTTGTCGGCATGAGCCGACAGACATGCAGGTGTTACATATGAAAGGTGTCGCCAGTACGGTAATTTAGTTTCCGTTATGTACGTGACTATTTTTGTCCAGGTGTCCTGAATAAGTTTGCTTACCTCTATCAATATTGTAACTATAAAATATATGACTTTTGCAATAAACATTGGCAGTCTTTACACAAAATTCCGACCTCTAACATGTTCATATTTTCCAGAGGGAAAATGTGAGATGACTGGATTAAAATCTTCGTTTTCGTACTTTCTGCAACCTTCTGCCTCATCGTTGGGCTCTCCAAACAGGCTTCTGTACATCCAAACATTTTGCGTAGCGTTTGAAAATATATCACCAAGGAATTTTATGTTAACATCAAATCTAAGTTGCTCCAAGGATGAGGTCGATTTGATCAAAGCATGAAACTGAGTAGAGGAAAATGTTGCCGTTGAAATTGTGGGAACGCGCATTCCATATTTTTCAAGAACTTCCAAAGCATTTCCACCCGTCCCAATTACTGCATAAACAAAATTGTCAGTGTTGGAGTTCTCTTTGGGTCTTTGTGTGCACATAGTTAACCCCAAAATGTCGTCAATTCTCACTATGGAGCTCCACCAGTGGTCAATCAATTGAATGAATTCGTGCTCTTTTGTTTGAGCAGTGACAAGGATGTCAAGTCGGGGTCTGGTGTTTACCACGTAGTGTGAACTTTGATTTCCAAAAGAATTCTGGCTTTTGTACCAAAAGTGGCGAAATCCAACTGGAACCACAAGCCTGTCCATGACGCTGCATGGATTCCACTCATAGAAAAGTGGTTCTTGAGATTTTGTAGGTGGCATGGGATACAAGTGGGCTTCACAATACCACGGTCTGATTCTCCAAATAAGGTTTACATGAGGAAGGTCATCTATGCATTGTAAATGCGGAAATTTGCGTATACAAACTGGTAAACCAGTTTGATTTATTAGGAAAGGAATGTTTTCGTATTTAAATAATCGCTATTTCCTCGTCCTCAATATTCTTGGACGAGGGGAGGATTCAAGAATGTAATTGGTTGCAATGACATCATACCTGAACACTGCAACAGGAACTAAGACTGGAGAGAACGAGAGAAGTTTAATCCCTTGTAATTTATGAAGTGCACTAGGCATCCTCGAAAGTAGTCAAAGTATTTGTTGAGATTGTGTATTTCCGAAAAAGTGTCCAAATGTCTTGAATATTGTAAACCAACTTCAGCACGAATGTTTACATTTTTGTCTCCGTTAGCTGGGTTCCTGCCCAGAATACACAATAGCCACAAAATGGCTACGGTTTTTAAACGGTTCGTCATGGTGTCGAATTATTTGCGCTTTTCAACGCTTGTGAATTGATGTTTATCACCCTATTTGTTTTATTAAGCTGAGGAGGAGGAAAACAAAAAAAACTGTCACAGGTAATATTCGAGCTATAATTTTAAATGTAGCAAAATCACAATCTGATAATCTAAATTGAATAGTTAGAGTTTGCGTGAAAATTCTGTTTCTGAAATTTTTTCTTAATTTCCCACTCTTTAAAATATTGTTTGATCACACTCGGTTTATTTAAAGTCAGTTAGCTTGAACCCTTCAGAGAAGTGAATTGCACAATATAAAGTAAACTCGTAGAAATGATGATGGCAATACAGAAATACATTTTATGTATTGTTTATGCTGCTTTAACACGGTACATAATACCTTCATTCAATTAAACACACCGCCAAGCTTCATGCATGTTTACGGGGCGTTGTGAGAATTGTTAAACGCGATTTGTCTTTGACGTTGATGTCAGCATTGCTGATGTACCTTTTCCAGGGACTTTCGGTTGCTGGAACTCTTGAATGGCTGGACATTTTGAATTTGGACGTTTTTTCTCACCGTAACGGGCTTCTAGTACGATACATTCATATGTTCTTATAAACTAATCATAAAGAAAAAGAATATTGCATATATACCTTATATACCTTTGAAATGCGCAATACAAAGCCGGTATTCATTTAAATTAATTTCTATATTTTCTTTTTTTGCAGTGCGTATTTCTAATGAGTGCCTTTTTCCTTCAAAGGAAATTACGAAGTTTGAGATAAAGGACTGGTGGGGTACGCAAATTTACATAGCAGATATTCATTACCCCTATAACTTTGAAGACAATCATGGCTCATTATTGGCTTCAGGATTAAGGAAGCTGGCTGAACACGTTCAAGATACGTAGAATACAAGGGGCAATTAGGTTAGGGGGACCAAAATTGGTTTTACATGGATAATTGACTGGACTTTGTATGTGGTTAATAAAATAATTGGAATGGAAATAAAAAACAGGGCTGATATTGTAATAGGATAGGAAGAAAATTTTGTATGAGATGATATATAACACGTTAATAAAATTGTTCTATCTATCTATAACTAAATAAGCGTTTGTTCATGGGTACCGATTGTTGAAATCAGAATTTCAAAAGTCAGAGGTCTAGGGGAACGCGAAGAGTTTTTAAGCTTAGGACCTTCTGCTGGGCCTGAAGGACCTTTAACATTTTGCTCATTTGCAATAGTTAATTAGATAATACCGTTAAGTATCGATAGCCAAAAAAAATTAAAAAATTAAGCCTTTAAGGCTGGAGAACGTGAAATGTGAACAGGTTATAATTTTCGGCCAGCGGCGGGTGGTCGAACAGACTGACAGTAAACCTAATAAGATTCTTCGAATATATCTTCGACATATCCTGCGAAACTTAATAAAAAGGGAGTTTGTGCTTTTATTCAAAATACAAGCGGCCAAACTCAACAATAAAAGCTGGTTAGAGATTGAGGCTGTAGCAAGCAAAATTATACTCAATTAACATGCAATGGAGATTGTAAATGTCATTCAATCATGGAACATGATATAATGAAATACAGTTCCCTTCATTGATACAGTTTTGTAGGATGCTGTAATGCAAATCCACAACCCCCATGGTTCCTAGGAAACGTAAATGTACATTTGAAAAATATCTTTAGAAATCGCCAATACCATTAAAAATTCAAAATGATAATGTTTACGCTTTCATTTTAACTAGAGTTTCCAAAACGAATCTAGAAATTGCAATTCCTATTAAAATTCCGTAAAGTACACATACAACATAAAAATCACTCATTCTTCCCCGGCCAAAACTTGACTCTTCAGAAATATCAAATGAATTAGTATTTCCCCCAGATAGTAAATCGTTCGCTAAAGCATTTACATTCAAGTTTTTCGGAATGCCTAACTCATCCCATTGGCCTTCCTTACGAAGAGGCTTTTTCAATTTATAAAGCTGGTGGTTTCCATGATGAAATTTGATTATTCCGGACTGCACCAAAGCTCCCAAAATTTGCTTGACTGGTAGTTGAAAATAATTGACTTGCTTCCATGACCATACCGTCATGTCTGTAAAAACTTCTGAGAAATTATTCTCATATTTTGACATTCCACCTAAGATCTGAAGCAAATGCTTTAAAAAGCCTTCAATCAAGTTTCCCCTTTTTTGAAAATATACAAATGCAAATTTGTCTGAGTTTAAAGTAACATTGCGAGTCTTTAAGTATGCCGAATAAACAGTCTCAATCGGTCTATTTTCCTTGATAGCATTTATCAATGTGACTTTTAACCTTGCCAAATATGCGTAAGAATTCACGACTTTCATTTTTTCACGAAAATTCTTTATATTTCTTTGCTCCTGAAGTGAAGTTGTTTTTTTCTCCAACTCTGTCATCGACATGTTAAGATAAACTCCTCCAAAGATGGGTACATCATGACTACCTAATAAGTCAGCAAAGGACTTTGGTAAATTTGTGGGCGGAGCTTTTTTTAGTAATATCGCTATATAACGAGGATGTATAAAAATTCCGAAGAATGAGAGCACTAAAAATCCAAACTAGAATTAAATGGAAATTAGACCTATTTGCATTTCTTACATCTGCATTACCCTGTTCCAGAAACACTGAATACAACCAAAATAAAGAAGTGTGAGTGTTTGTATTTGTCATAACTGAAACTATCATTAAAGCTAGTGAAAGTCCAATCCCAACTTGTTATTGAAACGGGGCAAAAACAAGAAATACATTGAAATTTCCTTTACTTACGGACGTCACAAATGTTGTGAACTTTACACCGAAAACTTCAGATCCGTAAGCAACCACGCTATAGGAATCATAATTTATTGATTTAGTTGAGGTGAGATCCAAGCTTGATAATGCCTAGCAGGCGGGGTTAATTGAGCAGTTTAATTGTTCCACGATAATATTCAGAATGCATCGGTGTACATCATGTGGATCTGCCATTTTAGTAGATTTGTCAGCACAGTTTTTATCAAAGTAAAATCTGCGATTTCCCTTCTTCCCAGAAGTTTGGTAGTGATGAAAATTGAAATTAAGCCATATTTTTTGGATGATTTGTAAATTTGAAAGGAGTTTAGAAATTTTTATTAACGGGGTAATTCGTTTTCTGAGAATGCCGTCCGTAAAGGATCTATCAAAGTGGCAGAAAACACACGCGATATACATTGCAATGAAGTTTGTTTCCAAGAAAATAAATTTGGAACGAGCAAATTCTGGAACAAGTGCAATTATGCTGTGTTTGAATTATGAGCTTGTGCAAGTAATAACGTGTAGTCAAAGATTTCTTGTCGATGTTGGAAGTTTTCAAGCATTTCTTCATGATAGTAGGAAAACTCGCCAGAGTCAAGACGAACATGTGGAAGGTGCTGAGTACAAACGGGATGATATTTGTGGGATGAAAATAGTTTGAAAAATATTGAAGACAAATTTGTTTCACTTGTGACGATTTCACATTTTCCATCAATGGCACACTTTTCTATAAAGCTTGATTGAAGTGTTAGCCACGAATGTTTTTCAAAAGAGAGATATACTGTGCAGCTGATAAAAATGTCAAAGAAATTAAAATACTTGCGAAGAATATTTTCAAAATTATCCTCTTGTGGTAGTTTTATTCCTGCCAATGGTTTCGAATTCCAATAAAGGAATGACATGGCAAACAATGTCTTGCCTTGTATGAGCATTTTATAAAAATTTCCATGCAAGCATTAAAATTTGTCTCTGCTGTAGTTTACAGATAAATTCATTGTGGTTTTATAAGCATGAAAGCTACATTTAGCAACTTATTTTTTATTATTGCTGATGAACTTTTCATGCTTATGTCAAGTTGAGGATACACAAATGCTTCAAATTGAAATTAGAGTTTGACAGTTTAGATGATCAAAAAAGAAGCAATTACTAGAATATTCAATTTCTTACCCATTTTAAATGAGTCCATATTTAAACGTACTTGCTGGATTAAGTCCAAAGTCCAGTTCAAGACAAACTCCAGCTCCAGAGTCTTGTATCAGAAAAAGTCTATTACTCAACTCAATTTAAATTAATAAAACGTTGAACAGGACTAAATGAAGCTCGTTAAACAAACCTAATGGAGCAAATACATATGCCAATTGAGAAAGTACGATTCTTCTAGTAAA
>JAHZNA010005156.1:0-10114 GCA_027743935.1 Sinodicranocentrus sp. ZH6 | reverse complement strand
CTGCTAGGAACCCACCTTACTATTAGTCTGCTAGGAACCCACCTTACTATTAGTCTGCTAGGAACCCACCTTACTATTAGTCTGCTGGAGACCCACTTCCATCTGAGTCTGCTGAAGACCTTCCACCACAGTACATACGTTTTGGTCTTATAGATAAACAAATGATTTTTGTTGACATCATGCACGCAGTTTGTGGATGGATGCATTAATGACTAATTATAATTAGTACTAACGGCGTGGAATTACTAATTTACTAATAATTATAAGATTTGTTCACAGTTACAAACATACACGTCGTGAACTTGGAAGTGGATAATTTTTATAATTCCGTCGTTTGTTGTGTTTACATATTGGCCATTGGTAGTGTCACTATAAATCAATTACTAAAATAATGAGAAACCTAAAGTTGATACAGATACTTCAACCCAGTGGAAGTATTTTGTCAGCTGCAGCTAAATTATCAGTATTCTGCTTGGGAGAGTATGGCTGTGTGTATGTATGTGGCGATGGTGTGCTTTCAAAAGTCTCCTTGGATGATAACAACGAGCCTTCGGTTCTTTGCGAAGGTCATGACGCACTTCGAGACGTTGCTCAAATGCAATTTGTGTCTAGTACTGGGATGACTTATTTAGTTAACAATAGAGGATCATTTTTGCAGTTTTTGTCACACAGTAACGAGGTATGTTGTATGTTCGATGCGTCATGCATGTAAAAGCTCCATCCGTCCGACCATCGCTTTTTACAATCGTTTACCTTTGACTTACTTTAGTATGAATGAAGTATGTAGTAAGTAAATTGGAAAAAAAGTAATAATATTTTAATTTTTTGTGGGTTAGGTAGAGGAGCTGTTTCAAAGTGATCAAGGAATAGCATATTTTTCAGTCTCTCCTGACTCCCGATTCGTTGTAATAATCACCAGACAGAATACAATGTTATTATTGACTTTGCCCGATTTGGAGACGCTGTCACAACAAGATTTATCTGATGGGGGAACTACGGTTAGTAATGCATGCTGGGAACCTGACTTTGTTAAAGTGGCGTGGAAGGAAGATAGTCATTTCTTTGTCGTCAATTCTAAACGAGGAGAGAGTAAGCAAAACTTTATAGAAGGCATACATTTTTGACATTAATACGCATTCTAATATTTTTGTCTTGTGCAAACAGATTTTCAAATCAAAATTTTTGACGAAACGGGAACGTTACATTCAAAAACTGAAGATACTTATCCACTACTATCATGTCTTGTGGAATGGCAGCCATCTGGAGGTTTAATTGCAGCGGTTGGAACAACTCCGCATGGCACAGTAGTTTCTTTTTTTGAACGTAATGGGTTAAAACGAGCAGACTTTTATCCCTATGAAGGAAAAAATGAAACATACGAATCGGATAAGGTTATAGACGTCTCGTGGAATTCATCATCGGATATTTTATCTGTTAGATACAATGAAAAAGTTGAACTTTGGGTTAGAAATAATTATGTTTGGATGAGAAAGCTTACTTTACGAGGGCCCGAAAATTGCAACTCTCAATCTCTCCAGAAAAGTAAATTAGCTTTTACACATTGGGATCGTGATCGATTAAATAGGTAAACAAGCGCCAATTGTCTGTAAAAATTTTAGATTAAAAATTTAAATTAAATGATTTAGTTTTAGTATTGTTTCTGAATCTGTTTTATCTTGTTTGTTGTAGGCTGCACATTATCAACGAATCTGGTGCGTATGTTGTTTATGACGTAGCATTCACGTTTACTACAGGTTATTCGAACGGTTCTGCCATCGTTGCTTCGAAGAATGGAACCACAGTTTATTGTACGCCGTTTAGGGATAGTTGCTGTCCCCCTCCAAACTGCCTGTTTCAGGTTGCCTTAAGTTTTTTCCTTTTACGAATAAACTACAATAAAATAGAATTTCTCATAAAGATGTATTTTTATAGGGCTCAAATACAACGGATACCAAAGCTGTTTTGATTCCAGAATTTTGGGATGGCATCCTAACTTTATCCAACCTTGGCGAATTTACGTTTTGGCAAAATGTAGACTCAAAGCTAAAGCAAATCAGAACAATCGGCGTACCTGCTTTTGAAGATTTGGCTGAGAGTTATGATTGGCTCTGGCCAAATAGAAACAATGTAGTATGTGTATCAAAAAACACCTTAGCCATTTTTGAACTTCAGAATTCAGATTCTACAAACGTTGATAAAATAACAATTATATCCCCAAAACTTCTGACAGTAAATAATATAGTATCTGCTTTTCCAGTGAAAAGGAATAAAGAGGAGTCTATGGTTTTAGTTCAAATTCGAGATGGGACAATACTGAGACTTGATTTGACTAGCAGTAACTCTATTAAGTTGTGCAGA
The DNA here is from genome assembly GCA_027743935.1 of Sinodicranocentrus sp. ZH6. Lineage (NCBI taxonomy): Eukaryota > Metazoa > Arthropoda > Collembola > Entomobryomorpha > Entomobryidae > Sinodicranocentrus > Sinodicranocentrus sp. ZH6. The sequence continues at coordinate 7,756 of JAHZNA010005156.1, read as the reverse complement.
TTTCCTCATATATGTACAGACGTTCAGATCCTCGCAGAAACAATAGTAGTTGGGTTTGATTCCTTAACAAGAAAATTAATGATTGGATGGACTGAGCATTCTGAGAATGAAGTTTTATTAGTTAGCAACGACTGCACCTCCTTTGTGGTGTTTCAAAACAGTCTCATTTTTACAACCATTCAAGGATCCGTCGAAGTGCGTAACCAAAATTATCTTACAAAACTTCTTCATAAGCACGTTTTCGGAAGTGAGTTTAATAGCGACGAAGACTCGCAAGAACGATATACTAGAAAATGTGAAAAAGGATCTGTGATAGTTTCATGTTGTTTAAACCAAATGCTGGAGCCGTCCCTTGTTCTGCAAATTATACCGCGTGGAAATTTAGAGATTATTTATCCGAGACCACTCTTGATTAAAACAGTTAAAGTGGTCATGAGAGAAAAAGAAAACAATTCCCGGTATGAAAAGATAATGACCGCTCTTAGAAGGCACAGGATTGACTATAAGATTTTAATGGATGAAATGAAAGTAATGGTTAGGGAAGATGCTGATTGTAGATTAGATGAATTGCTAAAAACAATGGTGGAACAGGTGAAGAATTCCCACAGTCTTGTACTTCTTATTACGGATTTGAATCAGGATTACTCCGACTGCATTATGACTTTAAAGAACATTTTGCAAGGTGTTATTGAAACAAATAAAGCAGAGAGAATGTTACATGTGGAAGAATCGTATTTAGCTTCAATGGCTAAATTGGGGCTGCTCGAGGAAGCTTTAAAATCACATTTAGTGCTTGGTGAAAGCGATACCCAAAGAGAACTTGTACAACATCGGGTCAAATTTCTGAGGTAGCTTGGCTCATAAAAACCAACTCAAAGATTTTAAACAGTTCATTGAAGTTTTTAATTTATTTTCAACATGAAAAATATGTTTCTTTACAGTTTCTATTGTGAAAATCCAGATATATTGTTCGACACGGCTCTCGGAACCTATGATTTGAATCTGGCATCGTTAGTAGCCGACTGTTTGGGGAAAGATCCGAAAGAGTACCTTCCAATTTTGGATAACTTTCAATCCATGCTGGAGCTAAAACGGCGCTTCAAAATAGATGATAAACTGAGGAGATACAACAAAGCTGTGATAAATTTAGTTCGTGACCAAAGAGTACAGCATGATGAAATTGTGAAATACATGGAAAGACATCGCCTATTTACTGATGCTATCGAATTTTTGACCAGAAAACTAAATTTTGATGAGGGAGGTGTTGTAGAAAGAAGCCGTGAAGATACAAATCTACTTCTTAGAGAAACACAATCTTCGTATGCGTATTATTTAGAGGAAAGAGGAAAATTTACAGAAGCTAGCATTATGTTTCGGGAAGCTAGTAACATAAAAATGGCAGTAGAAAGTTCTATCAAATCTGGAAATTGGGAATTCGCATTGGAGATAGAATATGAAAACGGTGGGGAGGAAGAAACAATCAGAGCTATTGGGAAAGAAATTCTTCTCCAGTTAGAAGAAAGAAAGGTAAATTTACGTACTGAGGAAATTATAATGTTTTAATTTTGTTATTATATGCATGTTTCAAGAGGATGCTTTAAATATAAAACGCCTATCCCGATCCATAGATGTATAGCGACGCTGCTCGATTGTCGGAGACTTACCTCGGTGATATAGAACAGGCAGTATACTTCTGGATAAAAGATAAAAAATGGCAACCTGCATCTACTTTATCTTTAAAATCACATGCATTGGGAAAAGCTTTCAGAGATGAAACTATTAAACCGAAATTACTCGAAAGTTGTCATGAACAAAAGGAGACGATGCAACAAACTCTAGAAGACATAGAAAGTAAAATTAATCGATTAAGGAAAATAAAACAATTAAAAGCAGAGCGTATCGCTGAGAGTGGTGGGATCGGGGACAATTTTTCCGACACTGAAAGTTATTTGAGTGGATCGTCTACTAGCGGTAGTATTTCCTCTTCTAATATGTCTGGGTAAGCATTACACATTTTCGTTTGCGAGAAATTTTATCTGCCATAGTTTTGTTGATTTATTGATACGGTAATATTGTTGATATTCTAATTCTGTATTTCACTTGTCGTACAGGAAATCTTTTCGTTCAGCAAAAAACAAACGAAAATTGGATAGAAAAGTGTATTCCTTAAAAGAAGGATCCAAATATGAAGATTTAGCAATCATCGCACATTTATGGACAAAGCTTGAACGAATTCAACTGGAAATCAAACCGGAAGTTAGTTATTCTATTGAATCTCTGTGGAAGTTTAATTCGACTAGTTCGGCCACTGAATTATGCGATGTCCTAGAAAATTTACTTCATGTTGGTGATAAATGCATCCAGGAAGTATGGAGTGCACCTATAGCTGATGAGATTTTAGGTAAGTGATAAATTATGAAGAATTGCTTGACTGTCAGTATCCTAAATTATTTGTACAATGTAATCAGTAATCTACCTACAATACATATAAACGATACCACGATGTTGTTCGGTGTTTCTAGAAATGAAATTTCGAATACCTCCTGTGACATGGACTCTGGCTTGGAACAAACTAGCACTACACCAGCAGTCCTCTAAGGCGTCTATTCGATAGAGGGTTTGTAGCACAACAATGTGCAATGCTTTTCGATATCTTGTTCACAATTTTTTAACTGTACGAATTTTTAAATGAAGTTACGTATTGATTATGTAAGAATTGAAAAGTTAAGTTTACGTTGTTGATTCCACATTATATTTTGTGTGTATATTGTCCTTGATCACAATATTTTGTTTAAAATATATAAATGATTAGACTTTATGTTGTAATGTAAACTGAATATTGGTGAATGAATTCTAATAATAGAAGACAAGGACACCTCCCATAATGAGACAAGCTATTATTGTAAAAATATGCATATCTTACCAATCGAGTTATATAAGGTTAACTTAACTCTTTCATGACTTAAAATTCAAAAATTGTGATAACATTGTTACTTTTTTTTGAGATTAGGCATATATTCCCCATAACAAATCTATACCTTGATCGAATACATCTTGTAAAGCCGCGTCTATTTTCACCGACTCTTTGGCCAAGATTTTCACAGGCTTATCGGCCAAAATTTTCAAGATGTTTTGATAAATCCAGTTTAGTAGGTCATGAATAAATGCTTGAACTTCGGTCCTAAATTTTGCTACAGTTTCTTTTTGCGTGCGTGTTAACACTGGGGTTGTCGATGGCGTGTCCTTAAGTTCCAACTTACTCTCCATTATGTTCAAGATTTCTCGGACTGATTTGCTGTCGAGAGTTTTTGCCATAACACTACGAATACTATTTTCACCTTCCGCGAAGACAGCTTGAATTAAGTCGGTCCAATTAATGATATTGCCCTCCAGTTTTGGCTTTTCCGAAATCAACAAATTAGCTCGCTGTCTTAAATTCAAATAACACCGAAATGCTGGTTTTCCAAAGCTGATTAGCTCGGGTGGTTCCGATTGAACGTCATTCGGTAAAGATTGAAATGGTAAATATGAAGCCATACTATCAAGAATGAAGTGGGTTTCTACAACTTAAGAAACAAACGATAGCGTTAGAACAGAACCATTTATAAGTCTTCAGTTCAGATCCTAACTAACCGAACTTGCACATGACAGAAAAAATTACTACCCAACCTAGGTTTTCCAGATTCGATGATAAGTACTTACAGTTACAGTCTTACAAAAACTCGTTAGTGTACTACTGAATATTTCCGTTAAAATATTAAAAACTTTATGCTTACCTGATAAATTCAAGGTTCCCCGCACCTTTGAGAAAATGACTAAAATAAATTAAAAATCAATGGAACAAGTTTAGAATCAGCGATTGGCAATGAGGATATTTTCATGGAACTTTAATCGTAGAGTAATTTCCAAATGCAAAGTTTGTTCGGAGAAATCATGCTTTTCAATGGGAACAATAACCATTTTATAAGATAATAGATAATTTACTAAGTGGATAAATATGGCTGAATAGAAAATGAGCTATAAATGTTTATATTACATCTCATTATAATATTACATACTTTGACAGGAGTAGCTAGGACAGGTTGAGTCTATGGAAAATTTAATTCACGGTACTCGACTCGGGTGTGTACAATTGCTATCCCCATTTTTATTACCTATTGCGGAAGATTGAATATCGAACTAAAAACTCAATTTATGCATTAGAGTTAAAAAACGTTAACACATTTTCACTTGCCTTAGCCCTGTTTCAGTAGACGGATGAATCTGTGTTGGGTGTTAAACCTACTTACTTCAGTATGTACAATAATGATCCATAAAATTGTTTTATGCTTTTTAGTAGGTGTTTTATGCGTTTGTTTGAAAGCATAAGCAACTTTTGCTAGGCATACATCCCAGGGGAAATCTCTACATATAAACTTTTATTCGTGATTGGTTTTCAAATCAAATCAGTTTCATATACGCATACATAACTTTTAACTTTCGAATATTTCCAAGCGGTTGATGATATACCTCAAGCACCCGATTAGACTCTGTGTGTGACCTGTGCGTGACAGAGGTATTTTTGGCTAATTGGGTTCAATGCAAAGATGCAAGACCCAGGTATACACATAAAATGCTGGTTTACTCAACATTAATATTACGAGATTTAATTTTATGCTTTAGATGTTGCAAGTTTTGGAGGGCATTTAGTTTTACATTTGTACATAACATAGATTGATGTTTAGTTTCGTCAGTTCAGTTTGTGAGTTTGTTAGTCAGCAAGCGGCGAAGGACAGAGAAAAACTCATATCTAAGTTGGTTAGATATGAGTTTTTCTCTGGGCGAAGGAAACGTAAGACTCTTCGTCGTTGTCGTCGTCTTGACTTGAGTCTTTTCTTACTACAAACTATAAATCTTGAAAATGAAAGAACGGGCGCATCATAAATCCTATGCACTGTATAAATTGCATTTGTTAACTTTCAAATTTTACAATTAAAATTCAGTCATAAATTTTTTTGCATTCAGTATCCTCATTTGATGATGGCGTAGGGAAACGCAAACTTCTTATATTCTACTTACAGGACTTTCCTTGCTAACGTATTAAGACATACTTAATGGGTATGCATATGCATAGCAAAATGGCTTTGTTGCCAGTCTATTGTTATTGGTTTAATGAGAATTTTGAGAATAAAATTAAACACAGAAATGTGATTGTGAAGGGGACATAACTTGTACATTTACACGATTTTGTTGCAAGGTCATACTCATCATAAGGTGAAATAGTAAGGCTTGGCATGACGTTGAGTTGATGTAGGATCGAGGATGCATGAAGGAAACGTATGCATAAAATAGAACATTCACTTTTTTAAATCCAGTTTTTAGCATCCAGTGTCCAATTCTTTGTAAAGATTCCATGATTTCCAAAAATCGAAAATAGTGAACATTGCATAAATTCTGACTATCCTGCAGGAGGAGTAGTAGTAGGTGTTGTGGTTGTTGGGGTAGTAGTGGTGGTTGGGGCTGTTGTGGTTGGGGCTGTGGTGGTTGGGGCTGTAGTAGGTGTTGGGGTAGTTGTCGGTGAGGTCGTTGTTCCAGCAGTAGTAGTTGTTGCTTCGCAAACATAATAGGGCTCTTTATTATACGATTGGCAATGGCATCGCTGTCCTTTAGGGTTCATCCAAATGTCGCCTTGTGGACATTTGCTTGGTTTCTTTGTGGTGTTCCCTGTATTGTAAAGGAGAAATAAATTGCATAGCTTGTATTTTGTATATTATGTCATATTTGTACTTGATTTCACAGTATATTCCAAGTCATATTTGCAAACGCTTTCAAAAAAATTAAAGTAGAGCGTAGCTCTTGATGAAAGTTTTGTCATTTTTGTATGTCGAACGTAGTCGGTCGGTTGGTCTGATCTGTGATCTGTAATTGCTCTGCAGACTGCAACCTAAACTTTTTCAACTTTTTCAACTTCTGTTTTCACTTTCACCATATATATGGATGGATATATGAAAATATATTCTCGACACCTATTTCTAAAAAAAAATAATTCAGCTGTTTGCGTTTGGTAACATTTAAAAAATAACAGTTTCAAATTTTAAAATTGCAACTACATCTTTTAGCTTATTAAAAGTTGAGGTGAGTAGAAAAAGATACGGCTTGGCCGTTATAACGGTCCAAACATATTTTTAAAGCACACAGCACAGAGCAGAGCAGGTTTGTGCTGGTTTATTTAATGAGGACATCTTCAAATATCTTGATATACAATATGTCGTGAGTAAATCTAGGTAGATTTATTGATAAAAATGCGTGCCTATGTATATGTCGATTTACCAATTTTATGTCCAAAATAGATTTTAAAATCCCATGATCGTCAAGATTTGATAGTTCTGTTAATATGTAAAGCAAAGAAATTGGCGAAATATAGCTTACCTGCCCCACCTCCACCACCACCTTGCTGCTTAGGTTCACAAATGTAGCCACAGTGTCCCCAACAATGGCAGCGCTCTTTAGGGGGAGTTAAAGTATCGTAATTCGGACCTGATCTGCAGCCTTCATCTGAAACCCCTGTACAAAAAGATTATCAAACCGTTTAATGTAATTAATTTAATTGTAATTTTTCAAAGATAACAACAAAATTTTCTCATTTAAAGTTGTTTGAAACATACAACGGCTATTGGGTGGACGAGTTGGAGGTGAACACGAGGATACACAGCTTATAACCAGAAATAAAACAACGGTTGCGCTTAGAAAATTCATCTTGGGAACTTTAATTTACACGAAGAATAAAAATTAAATGAAATAATATTATATAGAGTAATAGTTATGTTATTTAAAACTGAAACGATTGGCTGATAATGGGGATTATTGAATCTCTTGGGTTTATATAGCTCCATAAGGTTCTACATTCCTATTTGTCCCCAGCAGACACTACCCATATAGATTGATTAATTTGTTTAATTAAACCTTCAACCTTCCTTCATATAAACAATTGATGACACAACTTTACCTGTGGTAATACGCTATGTAATATGAACAACAAATATTTGTCTAAGCTCCATTAATGTCAAACTTTTAAATTAATTATACTAATTAGCGAAATATTTGCTTATGCGAAACTGGTGAGAGATATATAAAAAATCCCAGCAATAAACCAACTCCCCCAAGCACACACGTATTTTCAGGAAGCTCTGCATCTGCATTAGCTGTAGGATGATTTACAGAATTTCTACATTCTCCATTGTTCTTGCCATGTAATACTTAATTAGTATTGGTTTTTGGAATTCGAAAATAACTCGTAAATTTATGTTGTCGCTTTACAGGGCATATATTACTACAAGAAGCTAAAGGGTCACGGTCAATCTAGCAGACATAGTGTTCCCATTTCCCATCATGAAGTTCTGCGCTGTGGAGTTTTCTATTGCTACCTATGACCTCTACAACCTAGTAAATGAGTGAAACATAGGAAAGATATACTTTTTTTTATATATAGTCAAAATTACGGTAAAGCCATAAATGCCTGTATGGAGAAGTTTTGAACGATTTTTCGACTGTAATTTCAATAAATTACTAACTAACCTACACGCATCCGCATTTACATTTCCGAATTTAATCAGACACCACTTGATTGACACCGCTCCCATTGCAATTCCTTGCCTACATTTTACTTCACATTTTCCACAAATTACAAAATAACCTTGAAGTACATATTTATTCATGGTCTATTTATTAAATAGCGAAGCGAAGCGTAGCCTATTTCTTGGTAATGGTCTGTGTGTCC
>JAHZNA010005155.1:0-28787 GCA_027743935.1 Sinodicranocentrus sp. ZH6 | reverse complement strand
TGGACATTTGGAGCTACCATTTTGGTCATAATCCTTTATTATATTCTTCTAAATAAATCTAAAATTTTGAGCCATTCTGTTGTGTACAACAGAAAAACATTGCTTGTAAGTGCCTTTTTATCTCAATTTTCTGAATATAGCCTTAATGACTATATGTCGATTGCGAAAAACAGAACCGAAAAATTGGAATTCTGAGCTGAGATAATGCTTTGGATAGCAGAGAAATGGAAAAAGAAAGGATGGGGTATTGGTAGCAATCTGCTTATATGCAACGTAGACATGCAAGCTAAATAAATCTGGTAAGACTAAGTGGAGCTCACAAATGTTGAACACAATTTAATCTCACTTCAAACATTAACCTAAGAACATAAAACGATAGTCTCACATCAAACATTAACCTAATAAGATAACCTTTAAACATTTAAATATCATTTTCAACCCTTTGCACTAAATATAACATCATATGCACTCACTATCACACCACATGGAGTCAGTAGTACATGCCTTGCAGTACTTGGTCATTACTTCTTTTAAAAACTTCGAAAACGAAATCTTTATACTGTGAAGTCGTTCTACATGGCACATTTTATAGAACACTCAATCGGGTCGTATCTTTGTTTCTAATTGACCTTTGACAAAAAAATCATATGGAAAGATGAGAACACCCTATGCATTCAGTAGAACACCATATGCATTCAGTAGAACACCCTATGCATTCAGTAGAACACCCTATGCATTCAGTAGAACACCCTATGCATTCAGTAGAACACCCTATGCATTCAATAGAACACCCAATATTGAACACGAATCACGTATAACTCATTAATTCTTTCTAAATCTTCAAAAACGATTTTTTCTTGTTCTACATGGCTGATTTTTTAGAACACCCAATCGGATCGTTTCTTTGTTCCGTTTGGACTTGAGACAAAAAAATCCTATGCATTTGGTAGAACACCCCATATACTCAAGTGTACACCACTCATACATGGTCTAACACCCTACGCACTCAGTAAAACATCCAACCGGGTCGTTTCGTAAATTCCTGTTGGACTTAAGAACACACTCTAACCACCTAGTAGAACATCCTATGCACTCAGTAGAACACCCCATACACTCCAATGTACACCACATACACATAATCTAACACCCTAGGTACTCTGTAAAACATCCAACCGGGTCGTTTCACATATTATTACTGTTACACCTTGGAACACACTCTACGCCCCATTAGAACACCCTATGCACTCAGTAGAGCACCTCATGCACTCAGAAGAACATCCTATGCACTCAGTAGAACACCTTATGCACCCAGTAGGAAACACGAATCGCCTAGAACTCATTAATTCTCTCTAAATTTGCATTTGGTAGAACACCCCCTAAACTCCCATGTACACCACTTACAAAAATCTAACACCCTAGGAACTCAGTAAAACACCCCATAGGGTCGTTTCATAATTCCATTGGAGTTTAGAACACCAAAACTTTGTGGACATAGTATGCACAGACACACAGACACACACACACACAGACGGAGCAGACGATTTCATAAGCTCGCACTTCAAACACTTTTGCGAGCTGATAAATGGACGCAAAATGACTAATTTTTTTCTCAATATTACCAATGTGATTTATCTCTAAACCTATCACACATTGATAATAAATTTATTTATTTTGGAATTACAACTTATAACTGATAAGCCGTACTTGATTGATTGACATATGAGTAATGCTAATTGTTAGCAATAGGGAATTTTTCCTCAAGAGATAACAAGCTGCACTGTATGTGCGGCATTGTGCGGTGATTTGTCCGGTTTTCCTTGCCATTGACATTACTCATTTAAGCTGCATAGCAGATGAAACCATATATTAATGTTGTAACAGCTTCCTGGTGTACAGTCAATAGTCGATTTTAGAAAATTTCCCATAACATAAATAAAATGCAACTTTTAGTATTGTATTTTACCATTTCTATTGTATCCGAAGGTGCGTTCGGGCTTAACAATGAAAATAGCGGGATCCCACGAAAAACCGTGAAAGCAAACGAAACAAATCATGGAAGCGTTAACAGCTCAACACCAATTATTTATGATTTCCCTGTAAATAATACTAGGGACTCTGTAAGTTTAGAAATTTTCAAAGCACATGTCAATTTAATTTCATAAAGCTACCATCTTTTTTTGGATTTTATAGACAAGAATCAGTCTTAAAGTTACAATGAGTGAGACAAGCAGAAAAGAAGTTTTGAGCAAGCCTTTCCTTCATGTGTCAGTACTTCAGCCAACAGATGCACTTTCCTCGCCAATCAAACTGCCTATGGAATTCAAGTAAGGAAGGGTTGCATAGTTGTAGTCACTAATGTAAATTTTGCGATTGCCAGTTGGTGTTTAATTTTTACTTAACATAGGGAGGGAAATATGACCTTTTATAGTGCTGAACGCACTCTTTGCTCATTGTCTTATGATAACAGCACGGGGTTTACATTGGTTTTCTCTACGAATAGCCCCACCGATATAATGTTTTCTTTTGTCTTTCATCAAACAGAAGATTTGTTTATCACCGAGTAAGTTGATTACCTCGTATCTATTAAATAGTGAAGATATTTATTGCTACTGGTGTGTATGTCCGAATCATAAGACTTCAAGGATATTATCTTTATTAACTTATTTTATCATTAAGGTTGGATAAACCAATGCACTTCAATATTACACCTACATCCCCCATCGTTTTAGGGTACAATTTTACTAGCAATATTGATAATGTTTTACTTCTACTCGAGTCATCGGATAAGGATAAGGATCCTTATTGCAAAACAGTATCAATACAACAGTATATGGTACTCTTCTCTTACCATTTCTTACACAAGTACACTAAAATTACTGGTATATGTCAAACAAATCTTCCTGGTTTTATTTTATTTTCAGTGTTCTATATTCGATCAAGTTGATAACATTGAGTATATCGGGAAATGGCAGACAGTAGAAACCTCAGGAGCAATTCGGATTAAGGTTTCATGTTTAAAATTAAATAGTGTTGGAATTTTGCAATGGATTTATTACCATTTTTCCTCACAATTGTTTTACAGCGAGCTAATGTCAAAGATAACAAATTTTTGATAGTGATTGTTGCCCATCAAAATCATGATCGGTGTTCAGACCGCGATCCATTTTCCCACCCCCATAGAAATGAGAATTTTGCTGTAGCTGCAGATCCAATTCAGTCTAAAACATTGAGCTTGACGATAAGCAACAAGCAATACGGTAATATGAGTGTTGGGAAACTCATTCTGTGCATGGCAATCCCCATCTTGATTACAGTCCTAATAATTTCGATGGCATGGCTACCTTTAAAATACAAGCGACCTGTATCATCACAATTTGATAAAAGCAATGAGATTGCAAGTCCTCGTGAAAGTTTCACAGACAGGGACCCTATAATAATTCCTGTCAGACCTGATGGATGTTGTGTGGTGGCTAATTGTAAGTTCTCAAAAATAGCTGTAACTGATGAGAGGGAAGGGAAGTGGTATGCAAAAGCAGGCTCTATTTCCGCTTGTTTCTATGCCGTGCCTGTCTTCCAGTTTGCAGCATTTTACTATCGAGTATCCCTCCAAGTTGGGGACTTAGATATGTGCTATTATAATCAACGCTGCTCTCACAGTCATTTCACAATGAAAGATTTCAACCATTTCTGGTCCAATATTCCCTACATCATTTATGGGATAACGTTTATTTTTATTGTCCGCTGGAGAAGGCGAAGTTATGACGGTGACAATGGCAACAATGACTCTGACTGTAGCCATCCCAACAGTGACAATGGCAACAATGAATCTGACATTGAAAGTCTCAATAATGAAAAGGACAATAGCCCTCATATTTGTGAAAATACAAATGGTCTTCAACCGCCCTACTGGACGATGCAAGCTTTAGGAGTATCTCTTATTATGGAAGGTTGCCTCAGCGCTGCTTATCATCTTTGTCCGAATCAATATACTTTCCAATTTGGTAAATTGACTTGCCAAATCCACTTTTTAACTTTTCATCTAATCCACATATATTACTCTTAAATGAGCTATTTTACATTTTATTTGTAGATACATGTTTTATGCTCATCATCGCAATCATCTTACTCCTCCACTTGCATCATCGTCGTCATCCTGTTTTAATTAAAGCGTGAGTTTCCACATTCATTTTTTCTTTTGATTTTAATTATTGACTAGATGCTATAAGGAGTGAGAAGTATACACTCCAAACAATAAGATTCAGTAAGTAGATGATTAAACTTTTAATTGTTTGCACTTCAGAATAGACACATATGTCATCCTGATTTGCTTCATGATGCTCCCCGTGGCGACGTTATTGGTGGAAATTGCCATTTCATCCCATAGTCAACTGATATTTTATTTCCTCCTCTTTCCCCAGATTGTAATAACTGTGGTAGTTTCTTTCGTATACTGTTTAGTTGGCTACATTATGGAAAATGATATGAACACAAATGGTATGTTTACCGCTGTACCATTTCGCATTGTATGAATTATAAATTTACTAATGGAACATATTTTAATTTATTAATTAAAACAGGAGCGAGCGAACGGACGAATCAAAACAAAGCCGTCACAGGATGGGCTCTAATTAAATACATTGGGTATCCTTCGAATTGGAAAATTAAGTGGGATAAATTATGTAAAGTTCCAAAGCATCGATTTATTTTGCCAATTTTGTGGCTGGTTACCACCATAGTTGTGGTTTCTGAGAAATTCACGATGAATCTAGATTATATAGATTATGTCCTTTATACATTGGTTGCTCTGGCTATCATTACATTAGGCCACTATTTCTCCATGAAGGTATGTATCTATTTCAAATAACGTTAGCGCCCGAAAACATGTACTGGGAAAAATTCTTTGTCTTTTCTGCAGCTATGGCATCGCGAGTTTAAGCAATACTCTTGGGTGTACCCATCCATTTACCTTTTGTTTAGTTTGGCTTTGGGCATTTGGTCAGTAACTAATTTTGTGGAAGCAGCTAATCGTCCTAATCTGTCGCCAGCGGAATCTCGAAATTTTAACAAGGATTGTAAAAGTTGGCTAAAACCAATGGATTTTTTACCCCCAAACATTCAGTTTACTTAAAGAATAATTTAGATAATTTTTTTAATGCTTGAAATATTTTACAGGGTTTGCTTGTACTGGATGAGGACTTGATTAACTCGGGGAAGAAGGATATTGCTGTATTTTAATGGTAATAAATGTTTAGATTTCGCCCATCTGCCATTTAATTCTAAACGTTTAAGCCGATACCATCAATCATACAAAAAGTTACAAATTGAACCCATTCCAAGGCCCATCCTTAATCCGTGACTGAATTTTCCACAGATTTTTACCTTCACAGATATAAATTAACTCAAAGAAAATGTTCACTATTGTTTAAACAGAATTAACATTAAAAACTAAAGACTCATCCTACCATTGCAAACATCTTAGCAAAATTATTTCCACCCTGCACATCGTTTCCTATTCCTAAACCCCTTATATACATCCTCAAGATTATTAAACGAGAACATCACACCTCTCTCAAATTTTTCACAGAAGAATAATTTGCCGATCGAGGATGGAATGTAAGATGCATAAGGTGTATGATGATTGCAAGGGGTCTTTGATCTGATCATCCCCAAATAAACTGGAACCGGAGGAATTGGAGTAGATTCACTCCAGAATGTAAGCTTTCCAACATTTTCATGCATCACTGTAGTTCAAGCTCATCCTGAGAGTGCTACTCGCCGACTATCCAATTTTCCAAAAGTTCTTGCGGAGTTGATCATGCAACATAAAATTGTAAACAAGAAGTGCATTCCAAAATATCAACAAACGGCAAGACTGCTAGATATTTTCTTATGCAAAGCTGGCAAAAAAGGCATTTTGTTATTCAGGGTTCAGGATTCCCTGTCAACTGTATGGAACCAGTTTTTCAAGTCGTGTGAAGTCATAAACAAGTCTATTGAGCAGAAGAATTATAGCGTATGTATCACAGGATGAGATTCTCCTCCGGGATGCGTTGTCTCGTTGACGTGAATTCAAACACATACGAACTCACACAATATCACCTTCCTTTGTACTCTGCGACAATATCCTTATCAATGGAACCAAAAGGTGGAAAGATTTAAGTCAGGACTTTATCGCGAAATTGAAATATATTACATTTATTTTTAGCATTTCCCCCTAACAAACAAAATATTGCTGAAAATTGCCCATCCTCCAAAATGCACGGACCTTGTTGAGATTGATGGTTGAATCGAAAATCGAAGTAAAAAATCCCAAACAGAGGATTGTTTGCATTATTTGGAATAAGTGAAAAAAAATATAGGGTGACATTCCAGATTGCAAAGTGGCTCGATTTTTCCAAACTATAGCTTTAAGAGACTACAAATTTGCGTTAAAAGTATTTCACCAATAAAAATCGGAATTATCGTAAATTTGCTCCATACTCATGTGTTCATCATACTATCCCGTTATTTCCAATCATATCATATGCTGTTGAATGAAATGACTGTAAGAACTGGAATTTATTCATTTTGGATTTCCATTCACATGATCTCTTACGAAGTGATGTGATGATGACGATTAATAGAATTCTTGGAAGCGAGACGTGAGTCATACTTTTTAAGAATTCTTCTTTTCTTAGACAAAATGTGGTCTGAGCGCCATCAATATAACATATTATTTTTCCCTTTATCAAACCGAAGACTTTTATTCTAGAGTAAGTCTTCTGCTAATATTAACTTAAGTTTGCAGTCTTGCAGCCTTTATGTTTCGATCATGTTTGTCGGGTGTGTGTATACGTATACGTCATAACAAGTCGTGAACTTTAGACGGATTTGGATCTAGTTTATTATCCCGTTGAATTAAGCTTTCGAATGAGTTGAATCCGTTCAGCAGTTTGAAAAACATTTGAATGTTTCTAAATTTGTCAACCGACAACATAGATTATGATGCCTCATTCAAAAGGTACCACAAGGCAAACATTTATGTTATGATGATTGTTATGTTATGTCCTTTAACTTTAAATGATAACTTTATTGACGATAACATAATGATTATAATAATCTATTATTTATTACAAGCTTAGTTCTCTCTAGACTAATATGCCTTGCTCAGTGGTCTGGACTCGACTGACTGCCCTCACACATACTTCCCTGCCCTCGCCTGTGTGCATGCTGCCTTCTTTGTCCTTCGCACCAATGTAACTCTATGACTCTACTTTAACATATCTTAACAATGATGCAACAGGATTTGGCCATGTTTGTCCGTCTGTCTGTCAACACGATTCTGACAATATGCGTGGATCCATTTTTCCCAAAATTTCGCACATTTGTACATACATCCTGGCATATATTTTGGATCCAATCGGCCGACCCCCACTAGGGGAGTAGGGGGAGGGAAATTTGTTGTCCATATTATGTATATATCCTAACCATTGCTCCAGGGTCTATAGCGTTCAAATTTTTCAAAATCTGATTTACTAATACATTCCTTTTGAGAAATTCCGTTAAATCATAATATAACGTGCCGTGTAATATATCATTCGAACGCAAAATTTGACAGTATTTAGTTTTTTAAAATAATTTACTGTTTGGCCGTCTTCATTTCTCGTAAACAGCTATAATTAACGGTTTCGAAATTTCAATATGCCGTGTAATATGTCATTCGAAAGCTTGTCAAAAGTTAAGTCAATTGGTGCATGTCGTTTTTTTAAATATTTTATTGGTCGTTTTAACGGTCAATATGTTTTAAACCAATTTTCTTTCTCACTAACTGACGATGAGCTCCCTATGTTCACAATATTTGTGTGGTTTATTTTATTATAAAGGTTAGATATAAACCACTAAACGTAACTATTTCACCGACATCCCCAATCTCATATGGATACAATTTTCCTGGCAAAATGGACAACGTTTTACTTCTATTCAAGTCTCGAAATTCAAAATGATTTGTATTTTATTTTATTTTCAGTGCTCCATATTCGTCCAAGAGGATAGCATTGAGTATGAAGGGGAATGGCAAACAATTCAAAACTCGGGGCATTCCGAGTTCAGGTTTACAAATTACGAATTTGTTTTAAACATTCGATAATTGGATCGTCAACAATTTTTTTTCTTTACACATTTGCGCAGCGTAAAAGTCTCCAGACTAATACATTCATGGTTGTAATTGTTGCCCATGAAAATGATGAACCGTGCTTGTACCACCATCCATTTTCCCTTCCCTCAGGAAGAAAGCTGACTTCATTACGATTCAGTTCTGGTGAACTATTGAGTTTGACGATAAGCAACAAGCAATACAAACATATTACTACTGGGGAACTCGCGGTGTGCAAGATAATCCCTATCGTGATTACAGTCATTATCATTTCGATTGCATTGCTACTCTTAACATTCCAACAACCTGTATCATCCAAGTCTAACCTAGACAGTACAGTAGAGGATCCTTCAGAATTCTCTGCAGACACAGTTGGTTTAATATCTCAAGTCAGACCTGATGGAATTTTAAGGAACACAATAGAGGATTCTCTTGTATACGCTATAGAAACAGTAGCCCTAACATGTAACACCAGTCCTGCTGGAGTTTGTAGGGTGGCTAATTTCTCTAAAATAGGTGTAACTGATGAGAGAGAAGGGAAGTGGTATACAAAAGGAGGCTCCATTGTTGCAGGGTTTTATGCCGTTCCTGTCATTCAATTGGCCTGTCTTTTATTATCGAGTATTGCCTCAAGTTGGGGACTTGGATATGTGTTATTATAATCAGCGCTGCTCTCACAGCCATTTTGGGTTGTTGGATTTCAATCATTTCTGGTCCAACATTCCCTACATAATATATGGGGCAACTTTTATTTGTATTGTTCACTGGAGAAGAAAAGGTTTGTCCAAAAGACAGGTATAGCTCAGCCTATGAGTTATGACAATGACAATGACAAAAATGGTTCTGGTAGTGGCCACCCCAACAATGAAAACGATTACAATAAGACCAATATTAGCTTAAATTGTGGTCTTCAACCGCCCCACTGGACAATGCAATCTTTAGGAGTTGCTCTTATCATGGAAGGTATCCTGAGTGCTTCTTATCATCTTTGCCCGAATCAATACACTTTCCAGGTTGGTATGTTAATTGTCACGCTCGTGTCCTATTTATTGATGATATTGCACTTGATAAGGATATTTTCTTTTAATAGATACGTGCTTTATGCACATTATTGGAATCATCTTACTCATCCATTTACATCATCCACGACATCCTGTTCTTATTAAGGCGTTAGTGTCTTACACTTGAAATATTTAACAGCCGTAATCAGATGAATTTATTTAATTCGCTAATTTTAATTACCAGAATAGACACCTATGTCATCCTAATTTGCTTCATGATGCTCCCCGTGGCAATGATAATAGTGGCAGTTATCATGTTCGAAAAAACTGAAATTTTATTTAGTACCCTTGTGGTTGGCCAGTTTGTAACAACTACAGTGTTTTCTTTCGTATTCTGCTCAGTTGGCTACATAATGGAAGACGGTAAGAACTCTAGTAGAGTCATATCTTTAAACATTTAATGAGTCAAAATATTGAATTGTTATGAACATTATTAAATCGAATGGATTTCAATCAAATGAACATAGAGAAGACAAAAAGACCTGCCGCTGGCTGGACTCTAATTGAAAACATTGTGCGTCCGAAACTAGTGTGGAGCACATTACGTTGTATTCCAAAGCATCGCTTTATTTTTTACCAATGTTGTGGCTGGCTACTAAGATGATTGTGCTGACAATGAAATTCACAATGAAGCTGGATCAACTAGAGTACTTGCTTTATACATTAATAGCTCTGGTTTGGTCATCTATATGGTCGTGAAGGTAACAACATTTAACAATATAGCAATTATTATGTTATTGTTCAAAGTTTCCTGTGTTACAACTAGCTTCATTTGGAATGCTTCTTTGTTTTTCTGCAGCTTTGTCATGGCGAGTTCAAAGGAAAGTTTTGGGTGCATCCAACCCTTTACTTTTTATTTTCGATGGGCCTTGGCATTTGGTCGATAACTTATTTTACAAGTTCAGCTTCTCGTACTGATCTATCGACGGCAGGATCTCAACATCATAACAAGGACTGTATAGCTTGGCCAAACCCAGTGGAATTTTTACTCCCGTTTTATGATAACCATGATATGTGGCATTTTCTCGCTTTCATGGTAAACTTTGAAATTAGTTAAGGGATAATTTAGGCAATTTTAATTTATTCATGTTTTCTAAAATCTTGCACAGCGTCTTCTTGTGCTGGATGATGACCTGATTAACTCGAGAAGGGAAGATATTATTGTGTTTTGATGGGATGTGCTTGAAGAAATGCTTGCTCTGTCATTTAAAGCTGGTAAAATCCATTCAATAATTGTAGTTGATGTTATCTATACCACGCAAAAAATCAAGACTTAAATCCTGTCCAGGCTCAATACTCTACAGATCTTTAGCTTCCATGATATAAAAGAACTCAAATAAAATGCCCATTCTTATCTAAGCACTATCAACTTAAAGACTCATCCTACCATTACGAGAAATCTTGGGGTAAAAAATATTTCCACTCTTGTATCTCTTTTCCTTTTTCAAATCTCCATCCATCCTCAAAACGAGTAAAAACAGGACGTTCCCACCTTTCTCAAATTTTTAACAGGAGGACGTTTCACAAGACAAGATTTAGATGTGGGAGGAAATCTCTGCTAAAATGAGCTGAGATTGTAGACTCCTCTCTTATTTCTTTCCTTTTTATTATTTCCTTCGCCTTTCTCCCCATCCCGCAATAAAGTAATGTAATGATTGCTATTAAATCCGAAATGTGTCACTATTTCCCATTTCTTCCCCTCCCTCATTTCCCTTACATCATGTCTATTATTCTACCTGAATGAATCCCTCTATCCCAGTATGGCTCCAGCTGTATATAATTTTTTTCCCTCTGGTTTCTCTGCAAGTGGCAGGCACTTTCTATTTTGACGGTGAGCAAGAAACAAGGAGCTATTTGCAAAAATAATGGCTTCTTCTGTACAACTTGTGGGGAGATATTATCCTCTTTCAAGGAAAACCCAAGGAGGACTTGTCCCTTTCATCTTTTCTCTGAGAAAAAGGGCCATGGCCCATTGCACACAACAAATAACCCCATTCCCCTTTAATGTGAGGTACTTGTCCTAACTCACATTTTCCTTAGGAAAATCCTCTCCTTGCAAAAAAAATTATACTGGTCCGCCCTACAAATTAAGTTTTTTTTCCCGGAAGCCACAAAAGTAGAAAAAACAGATAGATAACACATGTATCCACCTGAGGTGGCAGCTGATTGAGAAATGAGACTGGAAATCTACGCCAGTTGGCAATTCGCCGTTTAATCTCTACCCCAATGATTGTACTTACTTTTTGGTAGAGAAGCAGAAAAATATATAGAGCATAGAGATTCACCAAGAGTACAAGAGGGAAGTGAAAATCCTCAACAAAAGTTATTCAATGGAAAGGGAAAAACTCTCAAGTTTAAATTATGCACACCCCAACACGATGCTGAGCTCTCACTTGCATTTTTACTGCACTTGTTGTCTCTTTTTTAATGGGAAGAAGCTTAAGGTGGATGCAGATGAGGACACTCATAAAAAATCCACATTTTTTTTCTCTTCTCATCCCTCCCTAAAGGAAATACAAGGTTGAGAGTCACGAGTGGAAAAAAGCTGAACACTTTTTTGTCTCGCAGTTAGCACCGAGAAAGAAGTCATTACCGGAGAGAAAAAAACGTAGGTATTATATCCCTTCCCTTTTATCTTTCTAAGCTTTGACTGTATTCCGAGGTGGAGGATGCTGTTTGATTTCGTAAAAAGGCAAAAGCCACCGTGAAACTTGGTGTCTACATTTTGAGAGGATGATTCCAACAAAAAAATCCCCTTGTTGGCTCGCTTGAGTAAAATGTATATTTGTGTGCACCTGATGCTACACGTTTTTTTGTTTGTTTGTCTGGGTGCGTTTCCCCACAAGTGGAGAACTTTTAAACATTTTTTACCATTTGTGTAAACGAGAGATGTATACGTTTTCCTCTTATTTCGGAATTACTAGTCTTTTTTCCAGCCGTGCTTTCCTTGATGAGTGGAAAGTTTGAGAATGAGAGAAAAGAGAGAGAGTTGCAGAGAGATAACGTCCTTTCAACTTTCTCTCAATGATTTTTCCTCCTTTAAAACTTTTTTGGGTTGATTGTCTCCGTATTTTTATTGAGGAAAGTCGTTAAACCCTTGTGGAAATAATGGGAGAAAAAAACTACCAACTGTGTTGCATCACCTTTTCTCTTTCCAAAGGGTATTGCGTGTGCCCAACAACAAAAAAGCTGTTTAGCCCTTTATCAGTTCTAATTTCATTTGGATTTCCGGCGTGAAAGGGAAATCTTATTGGAATAAAATTTGCATGTGATATTTTTTCCACAAATTCTCTTCAGCTCTTCATCCTACCCTATGAATGCGAATGGGAGAGAAATCAAATGAGGTTGGGAAGGCTCACATAAAATGAAACCTTTTCGTTTTTTTTTGTCTTTAGCAATTTTTCGCCTGTTGGAGTCACCGACAGAAAACAGATGATTAGCCTGAGAAGTAAACAAAAGGAAGTTGAGGAAATGTAGCAGTATGCATCTTTCTTAGAGATCGGGACCCTCTTTCTTTTCTCTACAAAAGCCCCCCCTTTTCTTTACATCTTCAATAAAATCCCACTTTCTTCCTTCTTTTGTTCTTTCCTCTTGCATTCTCTCTTTGTTTTCTGGGGAAAAGATAAGGGAAACTTTTGGAATGCATTTTGTGCGCTCTATCTCCTCAAAAGATACTCTTCTCTCAAGGAAAAAAAAAGTAGACAAAGGTGGCGATGACAAAGACAAGGGTGCATAAGTCAGCTGTTGTTTACAACATAAAAGTTTTTTTGTTTCCAGTCTCAAAATAATTACTTGTACTTCCGCTTTCTCCCTTAATGCACACTACTATGTCAATGCCACCGGGAAAGGTGGGTGGTAGACTGGGAGGTTTTATGCAATACTTTGTGGTGGGAGAAGTGGAAGCATAAATAATAATATTATTAAGTGCGTCTCCTCATTTTCCCCTTTCCCTGCAAAAAATACATATATATCTACGTAATATTTTCACAAGAGAGGAATGTTTTATAAAGTTTTCTCTCCGGAAAATATGCGACAACAAAGGAGAAGTAAAAAACTAGTGAGATTTTTTTATCCTCCTCGTGCCACTTACACGGAGGGAGTGCAAATAGGGGAGAAAAAAATATAAACAAGGCTGAGCCTTACTTGCCACCTTCTCTCCACACGCACCACCACCAGAGCCACTCATCTCGGCTTGATCATTAATCTGTCCTCATGTGTAAAAAAAAGCGTAATCCTCTGCTTTGTATTCATGAGTTGGCGACAACAAGGAAAAAAAGCTAGTCTCGGCATTTCCCTTCGAATACTCTTTCCTTTACAATATCTTTGGAATGAATAGCTTCACAAGAGCAACTTGACAAGGAGAGGTATATGGAATGCATGGTGGAAAGACACGAGTAATAATATACACGCTACATTTAACCGCCAAACACACCCACACAAATTGCACAAGAAGAATAAAAACATGACATTTTTTACATACATTTTGCATCCACAATCAAAATAATATCACAAGGGTAAAATTGCACAGAGAAAAAAATATGTTTGGGAGAAAGTGTTCACTTGCAACATAGGAGGAAAAGAAACTAGAGCAAATGTAACGTCCTCCATGTGGGAATCATTTGCTTACTGAATATTGTGAACATATTTAAGAAGGAAAAAATTGCTAAAAAAAGTGATCTCGAATGATGCTCATGACTAGGTTATTTTTGGTTAGGTTCTAACTTCAAGATAAAATCTTGGAGAATGATCCAATCTAACCACCTTGGTTGAATTTCGAATCGACATGGTGTTCCAGGCTTGCTCATTTTTGTCTTCAGTAAAGCTATACACAAGCCTCTTTCCAAAGAGTGATACTCAACTTCTGCTCTAGAATTGTAATCAGCTTTTAGCCTACTTTACAATTTGATGAGCTCCCTCATCCCAAATAAACACAAGAGATGTTTCTTCTCCCCTCGACGTAGACAGATAGTTTGCGTGTTTCTGTGGTGTTTAGATAATGCGAGAATCCTCAAATAGAGAGAGATTTCTGATCATCCTGATTTCCCCTTTTCCTCCCTCCTCATTTCAGTCTACCCTGTGTAATATTAGTTTTAGATGTTTCTAGTCTAAAATATCTTGTGCAATTTCCTATCATGCTCAACCTAGATCTTTCACTGCTATGTTGTCAAGGACTCAGGGAAATTCTACCTGTGGTATAGAGAGTTTGGTTTATCCACTCGAGTAAATTTTCCAAGTCAGCATAATTCACATCAGCAATTGGTGATGAGCTAGATGGGAGGGAGTGATGGAAAACATGACAGTTTCTATGGATGTATCAGTATCACAGGAAAAAAACTTTCAGCAGAAATGAGGATAGGAAGTTGTATATCATTACTCAAAAGTTTCATGATGCATTCCATCCTACATCAACTCAATCAGGGGAGGAGGACAGAGAAAATTTGAGAGAGATCCCTCAAATGCATGAGGGTAATGACAACCGCAGAGATGGGTAATATGGATGAAAGAACTTCATGCAAACTGAAGGAAATCATCTAGAATAATTATATGCAAAGCAGGCTAATGAGCAAATGCGCAAAATAAATAAGAGTTGAAAGATGAGAACAAATCCATGACAAACGGGATTGGGGGGAATAGAGAAAAACAAAATAGTTTATTATAACGACTCAAATTAAACCAGAAACATTATGAGTTGTAAAAATAGATAGCTAATTAGATCATTGAAATATTCATTTTAAATTGTCAAATTTGAATTGAATTGCAATATTGTTTTTTATAGAAATATATGCTCGTAAACAAAAGAGTAAAAGTAAACAATGGCTTTGAAAATGATTGCCAAAATATTTGCAAGTTCATTCCTTCATAACTTTAAAGGCGTAGTTGTGCTCGGCCAAAATGTTCAATGCAGTTTTTCTAACTTGCTCATGCAATAACTTCACCTTTTTCACCTTCTCCTTAACAATCATTCCCAGGATTTTCTCCTTGTTATCCTTATGCCTTAGCTTGACATGACTCTTCAAATGGTCCAAGCGCGTACTGGAATAGTCACATTCACCTTGAGGACACTTGTACGGGCGGATATTCTTGTGGACTCGGAGATGCTCCTCCAAATGTCCTTTCTGCGAAAAAGTCTTGTCGCAAATTTGACACAAGAATTTTGCCAGACTAGCCTTTTCCTTTCTAGCGAGGGACGCCTTGGTGACGTAAGAATTGAGGTTTGGTTGCAAATCATGAAGTTCCAAATGTTTGTTGTAAGATCCCTTAGAATTAAATCTTTCACTGCAATGTTCACACGTGAACGTTTGTAAGGTGCTATAGTGCCGGGCGTAGTGATACATAAGTCCACTCTTTGACTTGTAATGTTTCCCACAATAAACGCAATGGTATGTTTTTCCAAGATGAATCCCTTTAATGTGCACCTCCAGATATCTTTTAGTTTTAAAGCCTTTTCCGCATATTTCACAAAGGAAACTATTAGACTCGGCATGAATAGCAAGATGTTGACGAACTCGGTATCTATGAAAGAATGATTTCCCACAGCCAGGATGAGGACAAGGAAACTTCTTTTGGAAGTGAGTCACTTGATGAACTGCAAGCCGATTCAAGGATAAAAACCTTTTTTCGCAAAGTTGACAGCCATATTTTCGAGCGTAGCTGAAATGACTGTTGAAATGAAGAACGAAGGCGAATCTCCACCGGAATTTTTTATTACAGATATTACACTCTTTTCGTTTACTCAAGTCGTGAACATCGGCCAAATGATTGAGCACGTCCTTTCTTGACTTGAATTTTTTCCCACAAGCTTTGCAAGGGAATGGTCTCGCTCCAGGATGAGCTAGCTCGTGACTTAAACGCTTTTCTTTGTTCCGAAAGATTTTGCCACAAATGAAGCACTCCAAGATTGACTTTTTAAAACAGCCAATAGAACCGCTTAAGTTGATTGGGTTCATTTTTTCCAACAAAATTGAATCCTTATTAGTGAGCTTAGGAAAAATGTTTGAAATTTGCAAAAAAAATAATCAAGGGGAATATAGAGTTTGTTGTTAGCGGATCAGATTGAATTAAAAAATGAAAAAAGGGCAAGCCGAATCAGTCTAGAGCTCAAATGCCAATGACAAGATTTCGACTTGTGTTTAGCACGTCAAGTGATGAATGAAAATGTGTCAGCTTCTTGTAGATGAGTAACAAGAAAAATGTTGAGGTACATCCATCAAAAGTGACTTTAAGTATGAAACCTCTGCAGTCGGTTTTTCATTGTTTGAATAATTCTTATCATCTTTTATGACATTCATATCAATTACAATGAACTATTGATCACCTCATTATTATTCATACGAGAAGCTGAGGTCAAGCAGTCAAATGTATTGTAAAGATTAGGAAGCAAAATTGCTGGAAATAGGGCTAAATATTAAATTAATCTGTAAACGGAGAAACAATCCAACAAGACAAGATTTTATTGAGCGGCGAATGAAGCTCATTAGTACTAATTTCATTGTGCATTTTTTCCTCTCACTAGCTTTTTTCTTTTCATGTTCTCAGCCTCACCATCACGGATGATGAAAAGCTTGGATGAAATAGGAGCTGAAGCTTATCGCATTTTTTAAGCTATAAAAATTAATGGGTTCGTGAGCTTTGAGCAAACAATATTGCATTCGAGCCTTTCAAGCAAAGAAAACGGTGACAACTGGGAAGGGAAGCCTGAGCAGTGCGAAGTGTGTAAAAGAGGAATATAAATATGCAGCTGGAGTTGCATGACTTATTGATAATAGCACTCTATGCAAAATGCATTTTTTTCAAGTGGTGGAGTAGAACAGAGATTGTTCACAAAATGGGATAATTTTTAGAGGGCATTTTAACTAAATACTTACAATTAGTCATCATTATCCTCAAATAACGACTCCATATGATGAAATTTACTCACGTCAGACGACATTTGTCTGAATTAAGTATCCCCTCATGTTGGGGCAGTTTGAGACTTTTATCTAATCCATTTATAACTCATCCGCATTAACTAATTATTGCATTAAAAGAAAGGATTATATGACTTGTTAACTTACAAACCAACAATTTTCATCTGCTCTCATCCCAAACAAACTACTAGTCACGGCTAACCAAAACAATAAAAATGAGATCAACTATCTGACTCATTTTTTTCATTTCTCTCTCTCTCTCTCTCTCTCTCTCTCTCTCCCCATCTATTACATGTCTTTGGTGACGAGACAATTTATTCTTTTATATTTGGACCCGATTTTAGATCTACTTGTACATTTTTATTTCATCTTTTCACCCCGAAAATAAAAAGAGTCTAGGACACGGATACCATTTTCGGTTGTCAAGTCTTCATTTTTTCCCTTTGTCTCTCCTCCTCACAAAGCAAGTGCTCACAAGTCTGTTTTCATCTTTTTGAAGTTTTTTTTCAACTTTCATATTTTCCCTATTATCATCTCGCATTTTTTCCCGCAAACACAAAATGATCCAGGCTACCAACTAAAGTAACTAGACTAGAGTCACCACACGGGAAAGATGATGATCCCTTTTTACACAAGTGATATGATGATGATAACCCTCTCTCTATATATTTTTTTATATGAAGCCACATCTCCACACATTTCCTTTTCCTGTAATTGCAACACACCGTGTAGAATCCACTTGTGTGCAGTTAACATGAGCTCAAGTCCTTTATTGAGAGGTTTCTTTATGGACTGTCATGGGAGAACGGGGCAAGTGGAAGGAAAAAAATTCCGTTTCAAAGTAAAACTTCCATATACATCCTCTATTTGAGAGAGAGAGAGAGAATGCATTCCAATAAAAAGAATGAATATTATGGAACAAGGGAAGAAAAGAAGTGGAGAGTCTCTTGTGGATTTTTTTGGTGATTGTGATGATCTTTTCTTGTCCTCTCTCTCTCTCTCTCTCTCTCTAGCAATCTGCTAGAATGTAATGTAATGTAATGCAGTTTGTTCAACTACGGGTGACATGATCATCATAGCGAGATCATTACGAGGACATATGACGATCATCATTGTCACAAGGAGGGAGAGAGAAAGAGAAGAAAAAAAGGAATGGGAATTGGAGACCTATTTTCTTTTTTGTCTCGAGCTTTTTTCCCTTTACTTTTTTCTCTCTCTCTTGGTGGTGGATAAGGTGGTGAGGTGATGATGACAAGGAAGGAGGAGGATGAAATGATCATTGTGTCTTGTTCTATCATCAGGTTAGGGAAAAAATGAAAGTGTCTTTTTTTGTCTCTTCTTTCTTTGGACCGGGACATGGTTGTAATATAAAAAAGCAAGAGGGAGGTTTTTTTAAGGAAAATCCCAAGGAGGTTATGTTATTGCATTTTCACCGAGGTGAGGAATGGGGAAGGTTGAAAGAGAGTAATTCTACTTTTCACTTTGTTTAAACTACAGAGAGAGAGAAGAAGAAAGTTGAAGCTCATATTTTTTTAGTCTTCAAGACAACCAAGGCATGGTGGGCAGAGACAGGGAGGATTACTTCCACCTCGGTCATTTCCCCTCCCTTGTCATTTGTTAGGAGTCATTTCCCTTGTAAAAAAAAGCCCACAGAAGAGTCCCTGCTTTTAGGAGGTAATTAACATTGTAATTTAATTGAGAGGAGGAACCCTTCATCAGAAAGGATCTTTACAAGAGAAATGGAAGAGTTGGTAGAAAGTCGGTTTGAGTTAAACTCTAATTCTTGGAAAGAGAGAAAATTTTCTGAATGTTCCCACTTTTTTTTCACCTCGCCAAATATATTTTTTGGTGTTGGGATGTTTAAAACAAATGGGGAAAGTGCAAAATCCAATTTTTTCCCCGAAAGAGCCTCCCCAAAGTGAAAACCCAGAGGAAAGAGTAATCCACCCTGATCATCTTTATCATGCATCACCGTCATCCCAGCTTGTCATCATCACCTCCTCTTTTCATCTCCCATGTCGTATATCTTCTCTCATACATGAGGACCATTCCCCGCTCTACTTTTTTTTATTATCGTTATCCTCATCTCACCGGAAAAAGGGAGCCCCATTTTGGAATGGATTACACTCCGCTTCATCCATATTCCGCGTCATCATCAAAGTCAGCTTAAAACACTACAAGGCTGACATATCCCTTTAACTTGGGGGAATGTGTGTTCCCTTTTTACGAAATTATTATACACACAAAGTTGAGTTTTTTTTCTTCTTCTCCCTTCACGAGTTTTCACACCCTTCATAAATAAATTGAAAGAATGTTGAGCACTCGTGTAATCTACATGGAAGGAAATGATGAAGAGGAAATGTGTGTGTGTGTGTAGTTTACGCTGTTGTGTGTTTTGAGGAAAACATCTCCCATAAATATATTTCTACGGGTTTCACAAAGTATGTTAGCTTTTACGAGGAAATTATGAAAATGGCCGAGACAGAGAGAGAGAGAATTCATGTCTTATTAAAAACTTTCTCTCTTGTTTACCAACCCAACAAGGGAAACGCAAAGTGACGGATGAAAATGATGGAGAGGGTGACTGCTCTACAAATTTATATCTTTGTATATGGCTATTTATGAGGTGGGGGATGACTGCTAGAATTTTTCTTCTTGTATAGCTTGAAAATAAAACAAGGCTATTTTAAAGTAGTCTTGGAAGAAGGATGGTAGAAAGATTATTTTTCTGCGTTTTCATATTTTTTAAAAAGTATTCCCATCATAGGTTTTTAAATTTAGGGAGGTACAGCAGCCATTATGCAAAGTTTGTAGTTATAATTCCACCATGTCTTTATTTATTAAAGTGAGGAATGGGCTTGGAAGAGGTTTATGATTTTTTAAGTTACTTTATGAAAAAAATAGAGACAAACTCCTTTTCTTTGAGTGCTGGAGGGGATCATAAAAAATTCCAAGAGTTGTGAAGTGTACGGAATACGTTGTCTTGAAATTAGAGATTGGTTTGAGGTGGGCTTAAAGTATTCCAAGTTTGAAAATGTTTTTTTCCTCTCCTCTACCTCTTGTCTACCAACGTGAAAAGTGACAAGGGTTGTTTCAATCTTAAAGTTTTTGATATGCAAAGCCACCCAGCAAATATGTTTGTTTTACGAATCCTAGAAGAATATCCAGGTCGTAGCTGTCACTTCCCTGGTTTTCTACGAAATTCTCTAGATAACACAATTAGCTTGTAAAGGTCACACATCTTCCTCGCATCAAGTTGTAATTTCCAAGCTGATTAGTTCTCTTGTGAAAAGTCACTCTATGAGAAGGAGACACTGTCACGGGATGATGAAGACTGACACAATTTCCTAATTTTGCTCATCCTCCTTTCCAGTTGGAGAAGAAGCATGGGAAAGTTATTTTTTAGTGGCCCCTATAAGGAATGTTGTTTTGTCTAAAGGAAAAGTTTTTTTTCTCCCTCCCTCAACAAACCAGAGAGAGAGAGAGGAGGGAAGAGTGAAAAGTCAACAAAACAAAACTGGTTTCCGTTTCACTTCCCACGGCTCCTCTTGTCTTTCTCATGTGACAAGACTGACACGAGCACAGGGACAAGTTCTCTTTTTCGACTTTCCTAGCGGAAAACAAGTTTTGATGAGTTAATTGAAAGTTTGTGAAAATAACTCAGCCAACTGTGAAGCTCAGTTTTGGAGGGGAAGAAGAAAAAACATAAAGAGGGTTATACAAGGGAGGAAAGTTTGGAAACGGAAATCCACTGGAAATACAAGAATGCAATAGAAAGGAAGAACAAAATGTCCACTTCCCAAGAAAAAACGACATGAGGATCCTTTCCACGGTTGGGGAAAGCAATAACGTGAATATATTTTTAATTTTGTAGTATTTTTTTCTTTCTTACAATCTATTTTCTCTGGACACTTGTCCCCATCTAGATTTTTCCCAGATGTGAACTACAAAGTCCTTCACCACACGCAAAATCCAAAGGAGAAAGAAGTTCACTCAAGAGAAGGAAATAAGTGAGGAGGTGGATAAACTAAATATTTAATTTCTATCTGGAATTGTCGCCGGGAAAATGAAGCTGGTAGAGTAACTTGCTCCAATTATCTGTCTCCTACAACTCCAATCCCTTTTGTTGAGGTGACTAGGAGCAATTTACATTAGCAGGATCTCGTAACATGCTGCACTAGTCCCACTACACAAAAAAAACTAGGAAATGGATGTAGTCTGTGTGTATGTGTTCCCCCTGGATAAATTTACTTTCAAGACTAACATGATTTCCAGGTATTCCACCTTTAGAATTGATTGAGCTGTCTAGGACTAGAATGATATGGGACGGGATCATCAGGATCCAATTTTTCCCGTAGTTTACTGACTGCTCAAGAGAAGAAGAAAAAAAACATAGCAAGTGGTACACAATTCCCAAGTATTCACCACCTCCACTCAACCATAAAAGAGGGACTAAAGTACATGTTGTGAAGGCAATTGGCGTAAAACCTAATTTGTCTAGGCGTGCATGCATCCCAAAGAAATGGGGTCTACTTCAATCCCCATCTTCAACTTTAACTCAACCATGAACAAGAAACTGGATTTGTGGGGAGCTAATCCAGGAAAATATAATTCACAGTATAGTTATAGCCAATCTATGCAAGTTCGCACTTGCTTGACTTTTCATACAAATAATGCTATAACTATGTCACCTCTATATTATGCTGTTAAAGGGAAAAAATGTTTGTTTAGCTAAATTGCTCAATTTCTCCACTTTTTTTCTTCCTTTTCCAACTCAATTAGTTCATTTCCAGAGGGAAGATAAATTACACCTGGAAACAGGTGATTACAATCGGAACAAGTTGTTTTGGTAAATTTCCCTGTTATCGTAGTCCTCATCTTTCCCTTGGTAGAAATCCTGAAGTTTCTTATATTCAACTTCTCTCGCCATAGCTCACACTCCAGGTTAGAGCTCTGGAGAGAGAGAGAGAGAGAGAAGAAGAAAATAGAAAGTTTTATTTCTCCTTTTCCTTCAACGTCTTGATCATTAACCCTGATCATTAGAGTGGAATGGATAAAATTGGAATTATTCCCTTGATCCCGTCAACTTGGTCAGTTGGCTGGAGAAAAAAAGATGAGCAAAGAGGGATCTTAGATTGTAAATAAAATATACCTTTCTTTAGGAATCTCCTTACTATTTTTGGCGTTAAATAAAGATGAATATGTGGCTTTGTACGAAGGAAGATTCAAACTAGGAATTTGTGTTTTTTCTTCTTCGTTCCCCTATCCTCCCACCATTTTCCTTCCACTTGAGTGCCCGACTGGAAGGGAGTGATCGTGGAGTAATCCAAGCGTGTGTGTAAGCTTGTGGTTGGGAGCATTCTGGTGTTGAGGATGATGATGATGATGAAGTGAAGATAAAGTGGTTTCGATGGTGGAGGAAAAACAGGATTAATTCCTTGTACAACTTCCTCGTATTCTTAAGTACGAGAAAAGCAAAAGGTAGAATGGTTTAGAGGAATTATATTTTCCACTTTGTCACATCCATTGGGTGATATAAGGGTTCGATCTAATATTAAATTAAAAGTTTTTTTTCTTCTCAAGATAAAAAAATAGTGGGATTTTCTACCTCCCACTGAGCACAAATGGAAATGAGCTAATTCCGCTCCTAAACGCTTGTCACGAATATATTTATTTTTTCTACGAAAATCCCACCAATGAGTGTTCCCCACATAAATATAAAACCTTTAAGAGGGAACTTGTTCCAAATGGGAAATAAGCTTAGAGAGAAAGTGGAACCTACTCTTGAAACTTTTGCACTAGCCTCATTCTTGTAATTTGGAAAAAGCCCTTGTTTGCTTAATCCTTTGTAAATATCTAATAATCCTTTCACCTTATTATACGAGAGGAGGAGGGAGTAAAAAGTTGGGAGTGAGGTTGCTCTCTCTCGCGGTTCGTGGTCCCTGTCCTGGTCTGAGAAAGACTTGAATGTTAACACTGTGAACAATCCTGAACACGATACCAAAAACCCAAGACCAACTTTTCTCCTCTACTCCATCTCAATCTGAGGGTGATTTTAGAAAGTGTATCCTTTTCCTCTTATTGTACAAGGGTAAATGTGAAAGTGGCAGGATGGGATGGTTAGCGAAAAAAAGAGAAAGTTGAGCGTTTTACCACATGGAGAAGAGAAACTACCTAGGAATTTAGCTTGAACCTTCTATAAAAGGTTTTCCCCTTCTGGCAAAGGAATACATGGTGGAATCATAATTACGACTATTATTATTAGCATTATTATCCTCAGAAACAAAAGAGACGTTTCCAGACGAACATACACATGCATGCCATCATAGAATAAACTTAATTCCTTCGCTTTCCTCACACTTTTCTTAATAATTCTACTTCCTCTTTGAGAAAATGGGAGGCTTCTTGAGGAAAAGGTTAATAGGGGGGATGTGTGTACTTGGCGGGGAGAGAAAGACGCACAATGATACTACCATTGGTACAACAGCCTATAAACTAGCAGGCTAAAACTCAGTTTTTTCCTCCCTACTCCCAATATTAATTACCCAAGCAGCATACGAAGAATAGGGGAGGAATTTTAGATGGAAGAAATTTATACCTTTTTCGTTCCAAGTTAACTCTCCTTTTATTCCAGGAACGTTCTAGATAGGTGGGTAAAAAATATCTGAAACTAAACTACCCTATTTTTCTTGTTTTTTACACAAGAATTTAAAAATCCCTGAGTAACATGATATCATCCTATATGATTGAAATCTTGAAGAAAAACAACCAAATACTCAAATTCTCTAACAGCAATATGTACTCTGTTTTAGGTATTTTCCTTCCAATTATGCTTCTCAATATTTCCTAATAATTTTGATTGCAGCTGCACATTCCGAGAAAAATAAGTTGATAGGATATTCAAGCCAAGTGGAAGTATCTCATCAATTCCAAGAAGAAAAAACCTTGAGAAAAATTTATCCATTTTTTTGTTTTCCCTCCATAAACACAACAATAATCAGGGAATTACAAAGGGGTTTTATGGGTGCGGGCAAACACCACACAATGGAAAAGGGGAAAATAATATTAAAGAGAGAAACACAGGATGAAAATGATGATGACTATTATTATTATTACTATCATCATTATCATCATCACTCGTGTACTTTCTCTCCACTATATGCGCTCGTATAATTGAAAGAAAACGGCTGTCTGGATGAGCACATTTCCTCCTTTTTATGAGCCATCAGGGGGCAAGTTTTACCCTTTTTTGGAGAAAATCCTTCTTCCTCTCCTTCACCCAGAGTATAGTTTTATATAGTTGTGTACAAGTTTTTTCGGATAAATACTCATTCCGCTGGTGGCTCTCTGGTGGAAATCGTTCTCTCTCATTTTCTCTTTTTTCCCACTATCCCACTACCCCTCCACGGTGGAAGGATGCAGGTAGCTGGAAATAATAAAATTGTTGTCCACCGTATTCTCCAGTGTTTTCCCAGTGGTGACTAGTAAACACAATAAAAACACAAAACGGCTCTTCCTCCATTATTACTTTGGTCTAGGCCGGCTTCCCATATTTTATGAAGAGGTTTTCTATTCTCTCGAAAATGGAAATGGAATGAAGAGAAAAACAAAAAGAAATAGAGAGGCAAGCTCTCTCTTTCTCTCAGTCTCCACCAATTTTCCCCAAATAAACAATCCCCCACGATGGCTTTTTACTTTTGGAAAAAACTTTCCCAGGCTACTAGATGCCACTTCTTTATCCATATTTTAGCCCGCTTATTAGTGTCTATTAAGCTGAAGCTAATTGTTCCCGTCGTGGCCTTTCTCTGGCGAGATGTTCGTCGACATTATTATTACGTCATTTTAGCACTCTCTCTCTCCCTCGCTTTCACTCTCCATCCCTGTTTTTACCCCTTTTTTCCAGCTTTTAGTTGAGTTGGAGGAAATGAAGCTTGAAAACTTTTTTTTATCTGGAACATCTTTCTATCTCATTTAAGTCAGCGTGGGTGGCTTCTCAGAGAATGTCTTGTCTTTTAGAGTTTCTCTTTTTCCACTACACTTCTCCTCCTCATTATCCTCTTGAATGGAAAGTAAAAGATGGAACCTTTTTTCCACCAATTTCCCCACTTATTTCAGCTACCCTGCTCAACTCCATTGCCCATTTTAGTAGGATCCGGGGATTCCACATGGATCCGATTATTACATGAAGGGATCTCACTTACAATTTTTTACACGATCTGAAGAAGGAAAAAAAGACTATTAAAAAGAGGAGATGAAAGGAGGAATAAATGAAAGAAGAAAAAACTGGAGAGGAAATATACATCAGAAATTTGTATCACTGCTGAGAACACAAGGCTTCTACCCTTTTTCAACTCCTAATGGGCTTTCTTCTCTTCAGTAAGGGAATTACGAGAGGAAAGTGAGTAAAAGAAGAAAGAATACGTTTTTTCCTTTCCAAAATATATATTCAACATTAAAGCATCATTATTACCGTTATTATTACACATAGTGCACGTCATAATAGGAGAGGAAATGGAAACAAGGGAAAAATCTAGAGCACTTTCTATCTCCTTCAGAGAATCTCTGAATTTTCTCAAGAAAAAAGGGAAAAAAGCTGGGAGTGACGTGAAGAAGTCTTTTTATCTTTAAGATTTTTTTTGTCACTTCTTCACACACAGAATAATATAATCATCTAAATTTCTCCAAGATTCCAGCTTGAGTGTAAGTGGCTTGCTGAAGATTATCATTGTTATATATTTTTTTAAAGAGATTATCCATTTCCTTGTCAAAACCAGGGAAGTAAAGTGGGCTAAAAAGGGGATGGGAAGAGAGAGAGAGAGAGTGTGTGTGTGTGTGTGTGTTATTTGGAAAATTTACTTTTGTAAACTTCATTTCCCTTAGAGTTTTGCCCTCTTTTCTTCTTCTTCTCTAGTAGTTTTTAATTAATGGAGTTGAAATGAAAGTGAGCATTTCCATAATTCTCCTCTGAAATTGTATCCATTACGAAAGATGTTGTGCATAAGATGAGGGAGACAACAACAAAGCAATAATCTCCCTTAATTTCCATTCTCTGTCTGATTCCCTCTCACACTTTATTAAAAAGAAAAGTTATGAGAGCAAGAGAAGCTCCACTTCTTATGTCAATTTAAAGCTGTCACTGTGAATTAAAACCCTTTATTTCTTGGCCCTCCCCTTTTCAATGGGAAATAGGAAGGGGAAGACAAATGAGGATTTTATCTTGTAAATTCTAGGGAGAAAAGGTCAAAATTATTGTTTTCTTTTAAGAGCTACATACATTTCCTCCTTTAAGGATATGAGATATTTTTTATAATATTTAAACAAATATAAAATCCAACCTTGTGTCTTCCACTTTAAAATAAAAGCTTAGGAAAACTAGCCCCCTCGTAAATGAAGAGAGAGAAAACACTTCCAAAGAGAAAACTTTTTCTTCAAGATTATATTACCCCAAACGAAGTATACAAGTCAGTCACCCTGCAATATTGTCCTGTTTCAGTTTTTAATACTCGTAATAACAGTAATGATGTCTTTTGTGCATAAAAAAGGGTTTATGCACCTGCATAAAAAATAACTATAAAGGATGGACACACACACGCATAATATCATCTATAATAATGATAATATCCGGAAAGATTTTTCTTGAGAAACTCAAACTCTTTTCATGGTATTTTATGAATAGGAGTTTTTGCTCGTAAAAATACTATTCATTTTTCCTACACTTCCTTCCCCCCTAAATATTGTAGGACAGGTGTAGAACTGCATGTAAAAAAAGTTGCTCAAGATAAGTAAGTTGTGCGTGTCCAGAAAAAAAACTGCATGTTTTTCCCCTTCGAAAAGAAAGAAAGAAAATTATATAGGGATAACCAATTTCGAAATGATGCAATATACTTTGAAGGGGAAAAATAGTATAATAATGGCTTACGGATGGTTTTACATTGTCAAAGTGTGTGTCCCCATATTCCATTGATTGAAAAGCTATTGACATTTTCCAGGGTTGTGAGAGGAAACCAAAAAAGTGATTTTTATGCGAGAACAGCAATAAAAATTTCATCGGTGAGTTTGTTTTCTCCGAGTTTTCTCTCTCGCTTACTCTGTATGGGCTAAAGTTGAGTAAAAGAGTTGCAGTTTATTAGAACATTTTTTTTCTGTTCTGGTAAAACGTTCCATTTCAGAAGGGAAGAGGAAGATATGGAGTGAGTAAAAAACTCAGAGTTCTTTGTTTTTGAGAAAGAGAGAAGCTATCAAACCGCCCCAAAATCATAAAGAGGTTTACATCCATCTAGAAAAATGTATTACCACCGCAAAAGAAGCACAAAAAGCCGTCATGATGTTCCCCCATTTTTTCCTTGCAACACATGTGGGAGAGCTGACATGACGTCTCTTTCAACCTGTCTGGGTGAACTACATAAAAAATCTTATATGCAAGTTTGATGACGGCTATAAAATAATCCTTGTAATGGTCTCTACACCCGCGACCTTTAGCCTTCACTTTAGGAGTTTTCCCTGTCATTATTAGCCCTTCCTTTTCCTCTCCACACATTTCTTTTAAATTAGAGAAAGGAAGTGGGAACATTTTTAGTAAATGAGAGGTTAGCATGGGTCATGGGGAGAATGAAAATATTGTCTTTTTTCCATTTTTAACATTTCTCAAAAATTGTTGATCATCCTTCTCTAGAAAAAGAGGGGAAGGAGGTTGAAATATGAAAAACACGTACTTTCCATCCATTTCTCAATTCTATTCTTTCTTCAAACTGCATTTCCTTTACACTGCATACCAAACAGAACTCTTCGTAAAAAGGAAGAATTTTTATAGGAATTACATCCCACAAAGGAAAGCGCGTTTTTCACTTGACAAAGTAGAAAAAGGTATTTTTTTTAAAAAAAAAAAGAACACAAAATATCATATTTTCACTGCCATCTCCTCCCAGAGTGTAGGATAAAATAGGCAATCGTTTCTATATAATTTTCCTTGGCTGCATTATGCATGCGTTTCATACAATAAAGCATTTTTCTCTGTGGACGTGACACGCCGGGTTTTATTCACGTCCCATTTAGCACACTATGCAACAACAGGAGAAACAAGAGTTGTTGTCAGTTCTTTTACATATTTTTTATACATTTTCTCCCTCAACCAAATGCAGTTGAGAAAGTGCTCCTTTTGTAAAACAACAGAGTGGGATGATGATGCTATATTGTATATGAAAAGAAATTCTTTCCCCAAAGTATGATACGCACTCCAAGCTATATTCCACTGAGAAGTTGGTGATGCTCTGGAAGTGGTTCAAGGGAGAAAGAAAATGATTCATTCTGAAGAGGGAAAAGAGAGTATCGTCTTTTTGGACAAGATCCAACAGACAATGACACAAGAGGAAATAAAGTGATACAATGAAGACGCCGTTGTAAATGTGGATGTTCAACCAAGGAGGAAAAAGACGACGCCAGAATTTTTTATATGTGTGCATCAGCCCTTGATATTTCTCTCTATGGAGGGAGTAGAGAGAAGAGATTTTTTTAAAGAAAAAAAACTTCCTCATAGTTTTATATATATATCCTGCGGACAAAAAGGTCGATTCTGCGGAAAAAGGTACGTTTTGCGGACGAAATTAATTTTTTTTTCGTCCGCAGGAACTACCGTACCAAAAAAATTTAGAAAGTTCTTGCGGACGAAAAAATTGTACAAAATGGCTGACA
>JAHZNA010005154.1:0-10056 GCA_027743935.1 Sinodicranocentrus sp. ZH6 | reverse complement strand
ATTGAGGAGGCGTTCCCCAGCCCCATCCTTTGTCCTCAGCTTCCACTTTATTCTCTTCTGGTTTTCCTCTTTTTCCATCTTTCAAAGAAATGAAAAGAATTTTTTACACTAAATTGTATAGAGGAAACAAATGAATAAGGATTGTAGTTTAATTGCAAAATTACCATTTGCTCTCCCCCATCGGGAATTTTGGATGATGCTTCCTTCACCAAATACCAAAATTGAGAGAAAAACAAACAAAACTTTCATTTTACAAATATGACAAAAAATCCTGAACTAAAATTGACAAAGTTGTTGCCTTCTCGATCAAATAATAAATGAGAGTCCCTTGACAGTCGAAACCTCGTTGACACACTTTCCTAAACTTGTCAACGGTATTGTTCTAAAAATAAAAAATGTGAGCACGACGAAGAAACTTGTTAAAATTAAATCAAAGTAGCTTTATACCCTTTACCCTTTTAAGTCTTTGACAGGTTTCCTCAATAAAAGTTCCGTAAGCTGATCCTAAATGATTCTTCTGGGTGACACGTGCCCTTTCAATCTGAGTGAGTCACCTCAAGGCAGTTCCAGGTTATTGAAGGCAGGTCCTGTCCCATCTTTGTTGATTGTCGAGTACTTCCCCAAGGTCGTTTGTCACCTGTCGTTTGTACTGCCACCAAATATAACTCCTTCAAAAGCATTGACATTCGCAGACTTCATGTTCCCAAATCCCGTGATCAGTATTCCTCTCATGGACTGAGATAATTTAGACTTAATTACTTCCATGAAATTGCATCATTACGACGCTTGAGTGTGAGTATCTCCATGAAAAATATGTATCTCTCTGAAATGATCTGCTGGAGGCTCAAGATCTAAATATGTAACTGGATTTTGGAAAGTCATGTGTGCACAATGCAATACAATAATAATATAATTTAATGTATCATCATGCTTTTAAAATTTACGACAAAAATGTTTCTAGCAGAAACTTATCATAAGAAAATTATGATGTAAACAATATCTGAGCCTAACTCAAAATAAAGTATCCTTTAAACGGCGGACACAAACATTTATGAATCTAAGTTGTTAGTTAACTGCTCAGTATTGACATTTATTTATCACTGTACAACACATTTAATTTAATTTCAGCGAGAGTGTTCTTTTTAATATGAGGACTACTGCTAATACTGATCCTGTCCCTTTATGGTCTTGTTTTTATGCAACTCAAGTGACAGTACTCGTTCCACTATAATCAATTTTTGTAAAAATGGGACATGTACTAAAACCTCTAGGCTGATGTTTAAACTCATATAGAACTAAGGATTGTAATACTTACCCAAATAATACATAATAATAACTTATTTCTGACATACAGAATTAATTACTAATAACTTTGGTATCGTGATTTTTTCATTTTTTAAGTCATTCACAACTCAAATCTGCACTATTCGACTAAATAAGTTTCCAGAACTGATAATTTTATACATTAGAGATAATGTTAATTTATTGAACTGTGTTAAATCAATAATGCAGCAGCTGAGGAATGCGTAATATATATAATATTCCTGGAAATAAAAGAAAGTTTTTTGGCACGAAATTGTGCAACAGAATATCAGTTTATTGTGGCAAAGTATTTCACAGGTTAAAGGTTGTTAAGCTAGCAAAAACCAAGTTTTTACAATTTTATGACATGCACATTAGATCTCTATCATAGATAAAAAGTAAAACATTTGTAAAAGTGGAAAATAAAAAGGGATAAGTAATGAGTAAATAACATTCAAATTGAAGTATGCTTTACAGTCAATGAAATCCACAAACAATGTTATTATGTCCTTACTCCTGACAATGAGTCTGCTGCTAATGCCTAAACGCCAATTATTTTTGGCATATTATTTATATAGTTATGGTTAAAATATTTGTTAATTAAACTAAATATTTATTACCGAGCATCAAAATTGTCATGAAACTTATATTATAATCAAGGCAATAAGCAATGATATCGTAAATATAATATATAAGAATCAATGGTAGTAGGCGTTATGGTACTGTTGCACGCCATGGAATTTCAAGGAGATTTGTTAAACTACAAAAGCTCAAGGTTTATGATTTACAACAATCACTTTGCAGCCAATTTCGTCTAAAAATTTATTATTGATTTAAATAAGAATAATTGACATATGTTAATGAAATGACATTTAAAAATTGTGTCAGGCAGAGAAATACGTACATGTTTGAAAAATTATAATTATGGACGAAAGAGAATAGCTATTTCGAAAAATAAGCTCAACACAAGAACGTATGAATTAAACATATAAGCAAAGATATATCATTAATGTTTACCTAATTGAATAACTTGTCGCGTAACTGGATGTGCCATCCTGTGACAAGGAAACAACAATTTTAATGAGATAAAGGATTTAGATATTTACGGTTTTTATAACACGATAATGTGCACTGCAGTATCTAACCTTTTTGTTTCATAAAATATTTTATTTATATAATATATTTTCGAAAGAAACCTCTTTGATCTAACTAGATTTGATTTGTAAACCCCAGTAAATTGTGATTTTATTTCGGCAGACTTAAATCGTTAATAAGTTGAAACGCCCAGCTACGAGTATGTGTAATTATTGAATTATTTTCTGGTGCTGTTGAGCCAATGTTTTTAGCCGTTGTAACATTAACAATGAACGGTTTAAAAATTTATATGAACACACATGCCCTGTATTATATCATTCAAAAGGTAATGTCAAGTTAAATCTATTGCTGCATTTGATATTTAAAAAAAGACAAACTCAATAACTGTTATGACCGTCAAAATGTAAGTATTGTAAAATAAATCATTATAACATAACACTTTTGTCGCTGTGTTCAAATCTACCTGTGATGAACATTTAACACTTTATCTTTTTCTCTGTTCTTCTGCTTTTTCATATTAAACCTGTTTTGGTAATCGCTTATGTTGCGGTTGATTTATGTCCGATGAGCTCGTTGCCTGGATTAACTAAGACAGACGGGAAGAGCAAAACATATTTTAGTGGTAAAGTAATTAATTGTGGTAGAAACAAAACGCTGTGATTTTAAATTCTTTTTCTTTAATGGTTACCTTCCATTATATTACTTTACAGCAGACACCAAACAACTTTTAGGCGCTGGAAAACTGCAAACGTAGGCCAAAATAACTACTAGAATACACTGTTGAGTTCTTACATTAGATCATGACAGGCTGGCTGGTTATTTCTCTTTTCGCTTACTGATGTGATTTGATTTGAGATTTGGGAAACCACAAAAGCCCATTGTTTAGGATTTACAAAATTCACTTTACTACAAATAAATCTATCACAGGAATGTAAGAAGGAATCATCATAATAAACATATAACATATCATCGTGAATGCTAGTTGCTAATTGAATGACTTATAGCGTAACTAGCCATGAAGCATATGTTTTTTACAATTGTTTAAATAAATAATTGCTTAAAATGATGATTCTTGAACTATAGTACTTTTTGAGATAAAAGGAATGACTCATTTTACAATTTTGGCGTGAATACAAATATTAGTATTATATATATAGAGAGAGAGTTGGCACTAAATTATAGTTATTACACGATTTTTTTATCAAATTTAGTCTTACCAGATTTATTTATTATTCTTATGTGCAGCCAATTTACCCCCATTATCTTATATTGAATGTGTAGCAATAAAGTATTTTACGAAAACTCTGCTCCATAAATATGTACAATTTAAGTATGCTTATTGTCTCGCCTAGATGGCACAATGGGCATTAAAAATTCTTGCATTACACATTGCGTAATACAAACATTGATATTTAAAAAAAAGTATTTTGTTCGGATTTTGCAGTTTGAATTAGTTCTTTTCAACTGTACAGTAGAAACATGAATTTTGTGCTTAAAGCTCTCTTGGTTACATGGTTTACCTTTATCCAAGTAAACACAAAATCTTTTTAATTATCAATTAGTTCCACATTAATTTTCAACATTATATAAGCTCTTCAGGGAAGTTGGAAAATCAGTATTAACGCCAAAGAATGTCAACCTGCACCAGATGGGTGGCTTAGGTCGGACGAGACAGATCTACAGTCAAAAATGAGGTAACTTTGTGAAGTGGGAGGAAGCCAGAAACGTATGTCAAAGCAGCTCTGTTAAAAAAATGCAGCTCGCAAGAATCGACAAGCTTACAACTCTTGCAGTTGTTGGCCGTGAAATGGAAATACTTGAAAAACACAAAAAATTCAAGGATACGTGGCGTAAGCTCCTTTTACAAATTGAATGCACAAAATTGCGTTTACGGACAAAAATCCAGAATTTCTTATTTCAACAGACTGGCTTGACGCAAAATTTAATGACAAGGTTGAAAATTATGTGTGGCAAAGATCTGGCGACCAACTCAAGTTTGGTAACTATTTTTACCAACAACCTCGGTAAGGCGTGTATGAGTACTTTTCATTCATATTCATAGGCGTGTATGAAAAACATTTTTCGATGATAGGCCTACTGGAGCATTGATGACTTACAGCAATATGTACAACTCTACAGAAGATTTGGAACACTGTCTTACCTTGGCAATGCCGTGGCCACTCCACCTCCCAAACCTAATTTTGTTTGATATTTAATATTTTTTTGTTTTCGTTTACTTTATTAATATACAAAAAGTTGTACTTTCTATACAATTTTATCTTGCAGTGGATACACAACGTCGTTTGATGAAAAACCATGTATTTCAAAAACTAAGCGACACGCCATGTGCGAGTTAGTGAATCAAAACTGTAAAGAGTGGACCTGTATTTAAAAACAGACAAGGAAAGTAACTTTTACGACGGGAAATGGATTTTTGGAGACATCGTCGTCAATTGGAAACCGGTATCCAGATTTTAGTTTTATTCAACTACATCATATTCAAAGTAAAAATATTATAATTTCTATTTTAAGCGATCCAAAAGCGAATGGGAAAAATATTGCAAAGAACTGGGTCCTGATCTTCAAATTTAAAATCCAAAAGCAGCCAATGACATTTGCTTGGTTCAGTTCCTTGAAATGTGGTCTAGGAGTAAGTTGATTTTAATTCTAAATAATTGTTGAGAAAGGTAATGGTGTTCTAAATGAATTACATTTTCAATTCTAACAGATGTGACTGTGTCAAATTTTTGGTTATTGGACTTACGACATGAAAACAGAACAATTCAAGGATTCTAATAATATCGCTGTAGCAAACACATCAGCTTGGATGAACTTTACTAGTGTGACTGACACACGCTTAAGTAAACGAGATCCATCATTTTGTGTGTCATCCATGTTGCAGTATGAGCTTAGAATGCAGCTTTCAAACTGTAAACAAGGCTCGTTTGCTACGTGTGGCTGGAATATGATCTCGTGTGTGCTTTCAAATTGCAAAAAATTGATAGGAACCATATTCCAGGATAAAGACCACAAAAATCGTCATAATGTATAGCAACAAATATCATCTCCAAATTTTTATTTTTATTTCACATTTAAGGGTCTTTGAAGGGTCCTGCATATTTAAAGCGGAATATCTTAAAAATATAACAAAAGAATTAGTTGAGACTGATTGGTCCCCATATGTGTTTGAAGAAAATACAGACGTTAACCGCAGCCAATACAAGGTACGCACGCAGGAAAGTATTTTCTTTGTAACCATCAAGCATTTGGAAGTTTAATATGTCCACCGAGTTACCAAATGCTTCGGTCAGACAAAAACATGTTATCGGAATTGAATCATTTACTGGAAAAGCAAGATCGTTCAGATACGACTTATATGATACATACTGGGACATACCAGCTCCGCTGCTCAATCATATATTGATTATTGCAGTACGGACACTAAAATGACGCATAGATTTTTAGCAAAAAGAAATTTCGAAGTACCAAAATAAGGGTCTTACTCATTTCTCGTAGCCATTTTTAAAAACATATTCATGCATGATACTTCTGGACTAATACAATCTTCTAACTCCATGTAAATAGGATCTTTGACTTCTCACCAATTTGAATTTTCTTCGTTTTGTATTGAAATTGAAATTATAATTTTCTCTTATCAAAGGGCCAAGTTTTTGACGAGTGAAACACAATCACTAACTCAATTTTGATCATTAAAGACCTCTTGCATGAGAATAGGCAAAGTCTAATTCACAAAATCGAAATTGGAGTTATACTTATACGTAGGATTCCCAAGGATTTAAGCCTACAAAGAGCAATTATCTGAATTACCGAATTTACGAAATAAAATCTTAAGTGCGAAAACAATCATTGATCTTTTGTATGCAAATTATGTGTGCATTAGTTTTTACGTTTTCTCTTATTACCCCCGTCTCTACCGCAGAGAATAATCACTGCATGCATTACAAAGTATGCGGTTTGTTGAGATATCCACGTAGGGTATCGCACCCATAGGAACAGAAAGAAAATTTCCTGAATTAGTTGGTAAGACTCATACGTATGCATGCTAGCGTTTCATACGTATGACCTCTTTTCGATCATACGAAAAAAAGAGTTACTGAATCCCAGTTCCATTCACTTTTCTGATTTCGAGTGACTACGATCCCTATGTACTTAAAAAAAAATCAGAAAATGGGAAAAGTTTTGCTTGGAACGTAATTAGTAAATTCTTAAACGAGATTCATTTTGCAAATGAAATATACGCATGCGCGTTGCTAATTGCAACTTCATGCATAAATCGTTTAAGGATTTGACATCACAAAGTAACACCAAAAATGAACAAAGAAGCGATTTGGTGCTTTATAAAATAAAACACCTAGAACGACAAGAAAATACAGATTTTGATTTAGAGTGAATCAGTGAGTTATAAGCAATTGCTTTACGGAAAGGCAGTCTCTCATACAGCAGATCTACCAAGGGACTAGTAGTCCGTTATTCGAATGTTAAACCTTCCACCCTTATGCTGTCTCTAGCGCTGTAGATTATAAAATCAAATAGCGCAGTACTTTTCCATATAT
This sequence comes from Sinodicranocentrus sp. ZH6, assembly GCA_027743935.1. NCBI lineage: Eukaryota > Metazoa > Arthropoda > Collembola > Entomobryomorpha > Entomobryidae > Sinodicranocentrus > Sinodicranocentrus sp. ZH6. The sequence goes on along the minus strand of JAHZNA010005154.1, from coordinate 3,085 downwards.
AGAATTGAACGATGCAAATTAGTTTTTTCGTTCATTAAGACTTTGTTAAGATCCTATCTCGTTAACAATGAATAGTGGTTAGCTAGTATGTCGGTATCTGATTGCGAAATGTATAAGTGAATTATTAGCTTGCAAAAGGTTTCCAGCTAGCTTATGAAATCGTCTGTAACAATTTCGTCTGGAATTTTGTTAAATTGAATTTGTTTTCTAACAAGGGAATACGCTTTGGTGAAGTTTGAACTAGGCTAAACCAAATACCCTTTATGTTGTATTTTATGGCGAAGATTACGAATCTGAAATCTGTTTTCTGTAAAAGTTTGGCTTAGTTAGAAGAGTATTTATACTAAAACCTCCCATTGAAATCAGATGGACAAAACAGTGCATAGTTTTATTTTTACAAAAAATCAAGCTTAAAAATAAGTCATTTTGTATTTAAACTATACAAAAATTCATTTCCAATTTTAGTTATTTAGCTTTTATTGAATTTTAAGTCATGTGCTCTACTACCATTTACCATGCATTACATCTTTCGATGAAACAAACAAGATCCCGTCGCTAAAAAGTGGCGAAGAAATTTAATAAAGTTCGTTATCTACGCTATAAAATACAATATACATGATATTTTGTTTGGTCTAGTTTAAGCTTCACCAAAACGGACTCCCTTTTAAGACTTACAGCTCTATTAAGTAGATTTGATTTGATGGCTATATTTATTTGAATTCAGGGGTTGCAACTTTGTACAACTAATATTTGACAAGCAAAGTGTGGAGGATATCCGTTTTGCGGCAAGTAATTATCTCACATTACGATTATCATTTACTCGGATCAATTAAACTAAATATTACCTTAACCTACCTACTCAGAGGGATGACATCTTACAGTTACATTTACCTTTAGTTTATAATAGTTTGCAATAAAATATCACACACAAATATTTTTTTTTCGTTCCTACCCCAAATTAATAGGGGCATACGATTCATTTGAGGATGCACATAATGCATACTTACACATTACGGTTCTCATTGGCTTATAAATCACTCTTTTGGCGTACTAATCTATTGGCTGTAAAGATTAAATGGTAAATACTCTAATATTTCTATATCGTGGCCTTGCGTAAAACGATTCCAACAGATTCCATCGATTAGTTCTATAATTAGATTTGTTTTAGCTGATTTGATTGCTACAGAGGGATTGGAATAAATTTTTGTCATTGAGACTAAAACGATAAAGTGGATTGTTCATTACAATATACCATACAATACAATATTTGACAATACATTACATATCTTTTTCTATTCCCAAACAGAAATATTATATGCTTAATTACAATGAAATTGTTTATCTAGTTAAGATCAGTAATGGAGCACCTGAACAATTTTTAGTACGAAACGGTTGACAAAATATTACGGGTGGTAATCGTAAACCACTCCTACATGAGCAGGTTTTAAAGAGATAAACTTGAGATCATAATCTGAATTGTATAAAAAACATATGTTGACAAATAGATGCCCGACAGTAATTCTTATTTTCAAAAGCAATATTTCAGCAACACATTCAATAGCAATTACTCAGGAAGTTTGATTCATACTTAAATAGTTTTGATGTCGGCGTGCACAAGCACCCTTCCACCTACTAGCTTTTTAATTTTATGCAATCCAATTTTTGATAAGATGTTGCATTATTAAATATGCACTCAATTTATATTAATTTACTTTTAGAAAGTTACATTTACGTTAACTTACAATATATCCAGATCCTGAGGGTTTGTTCAATTTGACCATGTGTATAGTTCTGGGAGTTTATAAATTTTTTAGCTTCCTTTTTTAGAATGTGTGCCTTTGGAAGGCGGAATTATGCGTACTAAAGGCTATTACAGTCACTTATTTAGTTTTAGCTGCACACTTACTTACAACTATGTAAACAATTAAAATTTAAAAGATTGGGTTTTAAGAATTGTTTTTGAATGCTTAAATGCGTCGTGTTTAGCTATCAAGGTAATTTGGGGTCGTCGTATTTTTGCTTCAATCAACTTAACTTTTTTTGTGGTTTGAAAACTGGTGTATTAATAGACCTCTAATTTTTTGTCAATTATTTGTCTTCCGGCTAATTCATGGGTCGTGATCCTGATTGTATCTACGAAATAACAAGATACGTTACATTTAAAACAAATTCAAAATGAAACCTTTAAACTTATTGTTAGCTTAAAAATCCATGTAAGTTTGAAATCTATAAATTCGAATTAACTATAATAAGTAAAATTGGCTATAACTCAAACATGTACACTCCGTCAAATAAAAACTGAATAAATTCATATTTATTTAATTTATTGATTTCTCCCTCTCTCGAACATTACCAGAAATATTTCCAGCTCACCAGCACATTCAGTGAAATATTAGAGAGAAATATCCGAAAAAGATTTTTTTTAAATGGGTAGTTGCGCCCTTGCAATTGTAAGCCCAAACTCTTTTTCTGAAGGCTACACTAAAAAATTCAAAAAATAAATTGTTTTTCTCGATTACTCAGAAGTCTTACAATACTAACCAGTTGATAATGTTGATATAAATAGATGCAGATATAAATGCATGATTTAAAGTAGTGTTGAATGTGCTCACCGCATTCTAAAATTGAGCCACTATTTACCAGTTGTGGTGATTGAAAATGAAAATCCACTTTTCAGGTTGGAATTTACGCCCTTTCAATGGCCTGGGGGTCTTAATTGGGGTGTCCAAATACTACAATCCAAACAATAGAGATTGAATTTTGAAGCCTTTCAATTATCACTAAATTTTAATAAAAATTATCCATTTGCTTGCATTCACAAATCTTTAAAACTAACACACGACTTACACAGTTGCGATTTAACTTTAAATACTTAACTGCTAAATATTATACAAGACACAAGTATTTTGCACTAAAATTGCTTACTTTTAAATTGAAACAAAAATTAAATTGGAGAGGTGAAGAGAGTAAAAAAGATTGCGAAAGCTTCCCTGCCCCACCCATATTAAAATGAAAGGGACAAAAAAGTTTGTGTGGTGAAGTGAGGTTAAGAAATCATATTTTCCTTGATATTTTCTCTATGCTT
>JAHZNA010005153.1:0-24302 GCA_027743935.1 Sinodicranocentrus sp. ZH6 | reverse complement strand
GTGGGTGTAATTGTAAATTCGTCTTAAATCTTCTTTTAATTTGCCACTTGTCTAAAAAAAGTTACTTAAAATACCAAACTGGAATGCAACTACACAAGCAGAGCACAGTCAGTCTGCCGGATAATCTCATGTGGCATACTTACACTTCATTTATGCATCCTAAATTCCATAGGGAAAAATACTTAAAAAGATCTACCTGCATTTTCTATTGCAGGTGTGATGATGATGCATTTCCACTTGTATCTGTCGTGTTAGGGAATTGGAATGCATCAATCGCAATATATTAAATTGTGCGACACTACGATCTACGGTCAAGTTCATGGGCACGACACGATGCTGCTCACAGATGTGGTTCGAACTCAATAATCGTTTATTTAGAGCTATACTCATTCTTAAAATAGGTAGCCAGTGTAGCTCAGTACTATTTGCATCATAGTTTTCCAGTAAATCGTAAAGCACTTCATTTAAACCTCGACGCATAATAACATTTCACTGAAAAGACCGGATGTGATGGAGACTCGATAAATCATATATCACCCTCGGTGATCGCACAACTTGTATATTACTATGTAATTTTCAATATCAATTGCTCTATCTAGCATTATTCTAAAGTTAGTCCAACATCCCCTTCCTTTTCCAGTCTGGCCATGCTGAGTTGCTTATTTATTATCTCCTGAAAATAAAATTCAAATACATCTTTCTGAAATGGGAAATACAGGGAAACGGTTCGCTGATCCAGCTCACTCCGCATCACGCCTCCTCCGCATAAAGTGCTTACAACGAAACACCGCATGCATCCGTTGCGGATATAGGGTTAAGGTTGAGGAGATGCTATACAGCGAGAGGTTGGTCACGATGATGATCGTAAAAACAAAATCTCTAACAAAAACGTACTAGGTGGAAGAATGATTTCACAAAAAAAAACTCTAAAGTTTTTTTCTCATGATAAAAATTCGACTCGCCTCGTTAATCATCACTATCATCTTTAAAGATTTTTCGAGCGATTACGCAGCGAGGCAAAGGAGTGATTTGGTAGCTGTTAAAAAGATTATTTACGTGAACACTATGTTGTGATTGTTCAGATTATTGGGGGAAATATTTTGGTGGTCTAACAATGTTTTATTTCTATTGTTTGACAGGCATTCAATGAGGAGCAGCATGCTCTTGTAATGACTTCACTTCAACAAGATCTAGTCCCCACCAGACGTCTTGATGGAATCGATAACCCAGCTTTAGATTTAGGACATAGTAATCCTTCAGCTACTGGTGGACACAACGGTCACCACATCCATAGTGCTACCAACCCGTATCTGGGAAATAACACAAACAAAATGGCTGGCTATACCTTTTCCGACTCTTCCGCATCCCAGAGTCTAAGTTTATCTTCATCAAATACGGACAGTTTGGATACTGTTATTTACAAGGGGTATTTTTTTCTAGATAGTTTTTAAAGTAAAAAAGACAGATAAGTTATGACATAGTCTATCTTTGACATAGGCCTAACGCATCAGCCCCATCGGTCAGAGATTGGCAACGATCAAAAGAGTCCATGCAAAGCGATTTTGGTCACCGAGCTGACGGTGGTTCGTATCGTGGAGATTCTCAGGGAATCTTTGATAGCCGTTCTTACCCTATGCAACAGGTAACAATTATGGGAATATTTCATTATAGTGTTTTAGTTTTATGGGGAAACCTCTGCGAATCTCGAATTCTCAATCGTTCTCATTATGTTCTAAGTCTTTCCTGTCATAATTATAAACTAATTAAGCCATTTTCACTTATCTCAATCAATGATATTAATAAAATATGACTATTACTATTAGGTTTGTACATTGATATTCTCATGTCTCATACAAAAAGTACATTTCAACTTTTATATGTATTATTGCTTCCTTCATATTTTGTACTTTTTATAAATCACTGAACTGTATGCAACACTGAATAGGATTTTTAATTGTTTTCATATAAATGATGACACGACCCTTTCTCTAATACGTATATAATGGCTTTATTATACTAGAAAGTTATTAACTAAAAGATCTTCAACGTTATTATAACATGTAATAGGCAACTAAGTTTGAGCGCCCATTTCCTCCAAAACATTTTTGCCGTGTAAGAACATATTTTTCAAACTGATGAGTAGAAGCGGGTATGGGTAACGAAGAACAATTTTATTCTTTTCTTCCTTTTAAGTTCGTTATTTTTATTTATCAACACCTCCTACCACGATTATCTATGTCATTAACGCTTCTTCATCAGCGAAGAACCTACTTTTTACAACCGCACGTATTTGCTTAAAATAATCTTAATCGTAATATATGCATCAAATAGGCAAGCAACACTTTAGTTCTGCTCTATCTTATCTCATAAAAAGCTACAGTAGATTGAAATTAAATAGCAGTGACTTGGTGGTTAGTTGCAGGGAGGATGCAAGAAACAACCGTATTTTTATTTGCTAACCACCCTGTCAAGAGAAGCGTAGAGGCTTCTTTCACATGCATTTACATTATTATTGCTGCACGCATAAATATACTCTAGTTTGTGCCATTTAATCATGCCACTCATTTTGTATGATAGGTTAATGTTATACCTATGCATGTAAAAGTGTATTCGCGTTTTGTCATTTACGACTTATCCATTTTCACATAATTTGCATACCTTCTTTGGACTGATGTATGCCACTTCATATTTAATGGTATGAAAGCTTTCCAACCCTCAGTTTGATGCGACTTTCTCTGGCTCTAACGACTAACAAACTATTATAAAAACGTGTAGACATGTAGTACTACTTGCATTTAAATAGCGTATTGCCATTACATAAAAACAAAGTCCTTATAATTAATCCATGCCGCATGAAACATGTCAGGTTATATTAGCAGAATTAGATTAGGAAGGAAGTATCACCTAAAAACTACCGCAGCTGGGAAAGAATAAAACTTATGCATAATTTCATTGATAACCAATCTAAGCTAAAATGGTAATAATTATCACATGTTTGTCATTTCCTCTTGTTCATTTCATCTTTCTAGGCGTCATCTTCACCGTACCAACCAATGCAATTCAATGGACCTGGTGGTGGAGGTACTGGTCAAACACCTTCTGCGGCACCAGTTAACAATGGATATTCAATGGAATATCGACACCAACAACAAGTTCAACAGCAAGTTCAGCAGCAAGTACATCAACAACAGCAACAAAGTCTTTCTGTTCAGTCAGTTCATCAATCGCAGCAGCAGCATCACCATCATCTTGCACAGCAGCAAAACGGCATCATACGACAACCTAACGGGCCACAAGCGCCGTCATCATCCTATAATTCTTCAGCAAGTCCAATGCTACCAACCAAAAGTCCAATGGTGACCCATAAACCAATGATTCCTCCACCTGGGCCGAGTCCCTCATCCAGTTCCAATCAAAGTGTTCCGAGTGCAAGTGGTAGTTCAAATGTTAAATCCAATTTGAACAGTGCCAGTGGTAATAATGGTGATTCATCTGCAGTTGGCTTAGATAAGGCCAAAGATTCGACCAAAATGTTTCCAACAAAAACGTACAACCACATCAAAGATATGATCTCTAGTCGTTTCGGTAACAATGGTGGTAATAATGCAGCCGCCACCACAGGTTTACCGCAGAAAGGTCTAAATAATAGCGGTGTTGTGACAAACAATTCTAATCTCACTACAACTGGCAATTTTCCTGTGAATGGACAGAATGGGACAAACCCTTCATACATTGATTCATCCATGGGAATACCCTCGCTGCCTTCATATGGGCATATGCATGGCCATATTCATGACTCCTATGGAAGTTCACCGCCATATTACGCTGGACAGCCTGCATTATCTCCACAGGGTAATGGGAATGGTCCAGCAAATCAACAGATGATGAACGGGGCAAATTCTTACCGGAGCCCACCAATGAATGACCGCAAAAACGTGAACACCAGCTTCAGAAAGGCTATCCATCAAAGTACTATGAAATCAAATTTAACGGAAGATTCATTGCAACTGAGACCAATAATGGAAGCAGGGAATATGAATGGAAATGCCAACAGAGATATGTATCGATCGATACAGTACGCACAGCAAAATGGGGAACAAATCCAGCAGCAGCAACGGTATGGCATGGGTCATGAACCACCGTCCCCATCATTAATGCCACAACACGTCGAAAGAGCTCAAAGGGCCTTGGACAAATTGTGTGAACCAGGCGGTCCTTCATTTAGTAGAACAGGTTCAGGGCCAATGACTCACCAGAATGGAATTAGTCGGATGGTACAACAATTCTCTGCGTCTGCTAATAGTAGTAATTCCGACGAGAGCAGGCCATTGTATCCGAATAGTTATACAAGCAGTGGAGGACAAGATAAAGGAAAGATTGGAGCAACGTCTTCTACTACCTCAGGTGCAACTCAATTAACAACAGGAGGTGAGCTTGGAGCAATTCCACGAAACCGGTTCAGTGTCACACCAGGACCGAGTAGTAGCGCATCCAATTCATCTGGAGGTATGGGTGCGTGCGCTCCCACTACTACGACTGCTGGTGTTGGTGTAGAAAGTTCACTTTCCTCTCCATCAGGCTACTCACATAGTAGTAATAAGCATTCCCTTGCTCACCATGCTCCCACGACCTCTTTGCTGAACGGAAATCACAATAATAATAATAAGAGTAGTACCAACAATGGTAATAACACTGATCAGCCACCACCATTGCCAACATCACAAAAGCCGGAAGTGTCAGGGGCGTCTGGACATTCCTCGTCTGGTCTTTCACACCACTTGAGTCAGCATCATCACAGCCACAACACATTAGGTCTTCCTCCAGTTCTTCCCTCGGTACTTGCAGGAGAGAAGAGGGAGAACGGGGATGGGAGCAGTGGCACAATGGAAACACCTTCTTCGGGAAATATTCATTTAGAGACTTCTTCTTCCCTGCAAGCAGGAGCAACCAGTGTAGCTGCCGGTGGGAACGCCTCCTCTTCAGCTCTTGCTTTGAACAAGAGCAAGAGTGAGCAACTGAAGAAAATCACGACGGACTTGCATAATTTAGCCATTTCTGTTGCAGCGGAGCAACACTATCACAGCCACCATTTGCAGTTTGCTTCTGGCAGTGGAAGTGGAAATAATAATCAAAGTAGTAGTAGTGAGTGTGAAAATAAAGGATCACAGAGAATTGGTAGTGGACAGAGTCATACTACATCAGATTCTGGAGTTGGTACAGTGATGTTGACGAAGTCTCCATTGAATTCCATATCCGATCAAGAACGGAATAAAAACGGTGGAGAATTATTACTTGTGAGGGAAGATCACAATGTTATGGATAGTGTGTCTTCAGGTGAGTTTGATTGATTTTTCAACGAAGCATATCTTAAAAAGGTGAACGTCTTAGTCATAAATATTGCATGCGGCAAATGACTTGCTTTTTCAGATAACCCGTGGATTTTTTAAACAGAAAACACTGACAATACACACTAACTTCTTAATTCAGTAGAAATGAAATATTTATTCTTCTTTGTTGCTGCAATTGCCTGTTACGCATGCTAAGATCTTTCATTTTTTTCCTTTTAAGAGTCGACGTCTACATTGTACTCTTTTGATGCATTTATTTTTAAAAGTGCACGTCTCTAGCTTTCACAGCACTCATAGTCGAAAGGCGGAAATGTGAAATTTCTATGTTGAGTAAATTACCTTGTTCTTGAAAATTACCAGCATGTGAAAATTCATTCTATGCTTTTATTGAATGTAAACTTCTGTCTCAAGTCAATATAAACGCATTGTCAACCGCAGACACGACGTGTAGCCGCAGGATCTGTGCCGACTGACTTATCATACTTAGTTCTTAATAAATTGCATTATTTTGTTGTGGTTTTATTTCAAAGGTAATGATTCCGAATGGGTGGATATTGTTGAGCCAGAAATAAGACAAATCCTTGAGTTAGAGAAGAAATCAAAGCCAGGGAAAATACGTACTTCGGATAAAATGACTGGAGCTAGTGGAACATTGGCGACGAGCACTCCTGCCCATATTTCTCACGTACAAAATGGAAAAGGGGTTCATTTGATAAATCCTGGCTCTGGCGGAAATATAAAAAATAGTGAACACGCAGATTTGATGGGGGATATCACAGCTTCGCCAATTCCACATCATAGGATAGGGTCCGGCTCTCCCGCACATTCACCAAAATTACCGAAGAAATTCGATCTCAACTCGTACAAGTAATTTTAGAGTTGTCAAAATCTTTGTGCTCTAATTTTCTTTACCCTAATTTTAAATTACGTATATTTTAGCAAAAAGGCCAGTCAAAACCGCAGCCAAGAACTTTTGGCAGGTCCCTCCACTAGTAGTGCTGCGCAAAATGGAAGTGGCCCTTCAAACTCTAAGGTGAAGTCACCGAGAAGTACAACTAAAGTTAACCGTTCAAATTCAGGAGCTGGACAACAACGATGGAATGGCAGAACTTCAAGAGGTGACAAAGGAAGCAAAAACGCTGTTGCTAATCGCTTAATTAAGGATTTGGGTCTTAAAGGAATTAAACTTAGCCGACACGCTGCAAGTAAGTGCTTAACTCAATTCAAGAACTATGAGGTGCGACAAATTTATGGTGCCAGTATATAACATACAACAGCTATATCTAAACATGCACGCTTTGCTAATTCTCTAGGTCAGATTCTGTATCCACAAGATGATAACGGAGATGTGACTTCTACAACAACAGGCTTGGATCTTGAATCCATGTTGGATGGGCAAACGGAGCAAACATCGGATGATGATGATGACATGAGTACAACGATTGACACCACTGATGCTCATGCCATACGAAGACAGCTAGAGAGTTTGGAGTCGATGTATACCGAGGTGAACTTTAAATCTCACAATCAGTACTTTGTAAAAAGATGTACCCTACAGATTTAGAGAATTTTTTATGTAAATTCATAGGTGTTGAAGGTGTTAGGGGCTAAACGATTTTCTGGTAATCGGTACCCAACATCCGATCTTAGAAATGCCAAAAGACGTCCGTATGGTAGTATGTCATCGTTGCCCAGTTCTGTCAGCAGTAGACCTTTCCGTGAGCGGAAGCAGCTAAAACTTGATGATAAGAAGAAAGTTAAAGATATCAAGGTATGTTAATAAGATCATATGGAGCATAACTCAACTTTATACGTTTCCTATATGGCGTCTAATTCCATATTAAGTCCGGTTTGGAAGCTTTCAAGAAGGAAATGAAACCTTCTAAAATAGGGGATCATTTAATTTTCAAATTGTTTTAGATTTCAGACATTATATTATACATTTAAATTCCCGCTTTATTTGAACGATTTTGCTTGTAATAATGTCAGGAAATCGAAAGCATTCGTAATGAAATGCAGCAGTTACGAAACCAAGTGGTTAAATCATCCATGCAAAATCAGGCCGCAGCAGCACAAAATTTTGCTAGAGTGGCCAGTGGACGAAATGGAGCTGGAGTGAATTTAATAAGCACTACAGATTGGACATCTTTCCGCAATGCCCTTCCTTCATTGACCAATCCATGTCGTGTAAGGAAGCTCACTAAGTTTTTCGGGGACGAGCCACCCCTTGTGAGGATATTCTTAAAGAAGCTCGGATATGAGGTTTGTGATTTCATTAATTTTTTAAAAATTAACACTTTCGTTCATCATACGCTGAGATTTATTGGTGATCATCACATCACGCTCGAAAATAGCCAGCTTTATATGCATAATGTCAGTACTGTGAGGAAATTACTAAAAATTATAATATGTAAGGTCGAATCATTCACTTATCAAACGTCGGCGAACAGCCCGTATAAAAGTATCCTCAACACTTTAGTTTAGGATACTTTTATACGTACTTTTCGCTGGTCAAACGTCAGTGAAACCTACGAGATATTAATATATATATATGTATATAAATATGGGTTCCTCTAATGTCGGAAATGTTTTAAATAATATATATTTACTTACTTGCATCACATTTTGTACGTTGAATGTTCAGCATTCATTACTTATGATCGCTAATTTATCTTCCTGTTATCTCCAAGTGTGACATTAAATTTTTGTTGTCTCATCCTGCACAGAAATACGCCACAGCTTTCGAACAGGAAAGGATTGGTATTATGGAACTACCATATCTTACTGAGGAGCGACTCAATAAAATGGGAATTCCAATGGGTCCTCGACTGCGTATTCTTCAAGAAGCCCAACTTTGTCTTAAGCCTGGTTATCATCAAAATCATGAGTCTCACCACACTCATCATCAGAGTAATAACCATGGCCCTGGAAATCTTAGTGTTTATGTTGTGTAAACTTGATGAATGGAGCTTTTTGTTTGCTTACTATGAGTGTAAATAGACAGTATATATAATATACATCTCTACTCCAAGAGTATGCCGATCAGAATCATGACATGATGAAAGTACACTTTTTATAATCTGTAAGCTGATACGCATTTAGTGTTTTATTTTAGGTATTATATTATAATTTTGCAGATGAAGTCTAAGGATTATGAGTTAATTGTGTTTGAATTAAAATAACTTGTGCATTAAGAAAGTATATCGAACCAAATATTTCCCATCATTGTTTTTGCCTATACACTTCCTCTTCAGAACTCTTTTTGCATGCTAACTGTAAAGAAAAAATATTTATTTTGTACATCCTCTAGTTAGTGAATTTAAGTGTTCTCTATACATAACATGCTTAATATTAAGATAAAAATTATCAATTTTACGTATAAATACAAATTTCTAGGTATATGCTCGGAATGCGCACTTGTAAAAACGAACACGAGTAGTTTTTTTTTGTTTTTTTAAGTTTTGAAAGAATCTATATCGATGAATAACTGTATACATAATCTAGTTATTTTAGTAATGTCACTCGGTTTGCTCATTTTCATAACGAATATGTTAGTATTTATAATTCTAAATAAATGCCAATAATAATATACAATTGATGTATACTATTAATATACTATTGATTGATACTTCGTATTCAGTCTGCAATATTTGTCATATAATTCTTCTTGATGAAGAAAATTATTAGTCATACCCTAAATTTCACATCAGACTTTAATTGTTTCGGAGTCGAATATATTTTGTAAAATGACCTGACACAAGATTTTCTTTCAGTAACCATTATCTTCTGCAGGATACGGAGAAGGTCGTATCTCAGATGAACTATATAAACTATTTATTTTAATTATCTAAGGGTCGTATGCTGAATACTCAGATCGCGTCGTTTCACAACATATATAATAATTACTGTTAACTTTTGCTCAATATTTCGTTCACTACGTACAAAAGTCACGTGAAGTGTGTTAGGGCAGTCAAGCATTACGGTTCATATGAAATACAATGCAGAAGCTCATGATGGAAGATTTTGCATATCAATTTTTGTAAAAGGTTTGAGACATATCGTCTTCCTTCTGGTCTATTTGGCGTTATTTTTCATGTCCATTCCATCCGCAGTACATGATACGCATGTACAGCTTTCTGGGAATTATCTTTTTCGACAGTAAAAAGGAGGTTCGGCTAAGGTCAAATGATTTGTCCTCTACTTAACTCTTAAATTACGTCCTCTGTTCTCCATAAAAGATGCCATTCATTATCTTCGAAGTCTGTTTTTACCCAGCTTGCTCAATATATATAAACTTTAACGAGCGCAAAAACTTTTACAGCTTGATTGAACTTATAAAAATGAGCGAAAACTACAAGATGCGAGGAATGGGATGTGTATCTTTGACCGTTGACCCAACAAATTTTATATAATTTTATATAAGCACAACTGAACTAATTGTGAGTAATATGGCGAGCATACGCTATTATAAAATTATACTTGTAGAAACGTAGCATATGTATTTATTTTCTAATATCGTAAAGCATTTATACGCTGTAAAAATGAATATTATCTACCAATGAAAAAGTATGGATGGGCGACCAGTACGAATTTAGCTCTTACAACTGTAAAACACGATACCCTGAATTCATTCATCTGTATTTGTTCTTGTCGTGAGCACCCAGAGATACTTTTAATGTCTGTTGGATAAACTCAAAGCGGATCGAAGCCAGTGTTTTCAACGTTTCAAATAAACAGAACCGGACACGGCATAAAATTTTCCTTGAATAAAAAAAATACAATGAAAACCGTGCTTTTCTGGGTGTTAGTTGGAGCTGCTTGCGTGGCTAGTGAAGTAATTATTAATAATCAATGCAACGTAGGGCGTGATGCTGCAAGTAAGTATGTAATTTAGTAATTCAAAACCGTTTCCTTACAGTTTAGGAAAATCCGATTATGCAAATAATTCCACACAAAATCTCTTTTTATTTAAAGTATGGGGAAACAGCTCTGAAATTAATGTAGATCCTTGTCCTGGTGGTGGAGAAGGGGAGCCTTGTGTATTGTACCGAGGGAGCAATGCTACAATTACCATAAAATTCACGCCAAGTTAGTTCGTATATAATCATTAATTACTATATTCGTGTCAAAATCCTAAAATATTATTTCCATATATTATTAAAATTAAAAAAAGGATATCTATATGTGTAGCTATTGCCCCATCACGACTGAAGTCAACCATTGCCTGGGCGAATAACGGCAATGACCTGACTTTCCGTGGAATGAGACCAGATGCTTGTGCAAATTACTTAGCGTGTCCAGTAAGAGCCAACCAAGAAACAACTTTCAGCGCTACACTTTCACTTGGCAGTTCATTACCCACGGTAATTTGTGATTGCATAAATACTTTTTGTCGGAAGTTTCTTGATACCTTTGGTTAATCAATAATTTGGTTGCAGAATATGTATCACCTTAAAGTAAAGCTCCAAGAACTTCGAGGACGTAAAAGGGTAGTCGCTTGCCAGCTTTTCTCCATCAGGCTAACAGATCCAGAATAATAAAATGCTTGATCTAATCGTATATTTATCTTATTTCTATTTCATTGGTCAAAAGTGAGAATTTCACTAGGTAAAATGTTTTCAAAAACTCTAACCGACGAGCGAGAGTTAAATTTAGTTAAGTGTATCAAAAAATACTAAAGTTTTAATAAATTTGTAAAAACCAATTTTACTCACAATTTACAATAGAAGATAATAAAGCCGTTCATTTGTCATCGAAGTTTTAACTCATCCGAACGCTTTGTCTTTTGGATAACTCTATTAGTACTTCACCACCACAAAGCACAAGAGAGCCCAGAAAAGAGACAATTATTTGCTGCGCTGCTCTACTGGAAGCATGAATATCATGACAGTGCATTTGAGCCAGTACAACATGTAGGCAACTGCATATTACATTACAGATTAACTACAAAAATGTATCATTATCTTTAGTTTGATTACAAATTATTACTTGTTTGAATTGAAGTCATGTACACATGAAGAAAATGCATTCACTAAGTATGATTTCTATTTCTATATTTTTCACACTTGTTCGCTTCATGAGGATTATCTTTCTGACTCTTGAGTTGACATAACATCCAGTACAGTGCAGAGCTCTTGTTGCATTGATTAGAGCAACACACTAAGCTTCAAGCAAGTAGCAATGTGAATAAAGTGTTCAAGATGAAGGAAGAAGAGCTGCTGGTATTATTAAATATTCATAATACGTTTATTATGAAGGCCAAGTCAGCACTCAGTTTCTTTTATCTTTGATCTCAATTAAACTTTGCATGATTCATCTAATCGAGCTTGAATTTATTTTCTCGAAACGAGCTAGAACGAGCTAGATAAAATATATTCGAAAAAGATTAGCTTCCTTAACAATTTTATTTTAATACCACCATTTTCATCCACAGTTAGCCAATTTATTAAATAGCAACGCTAGTATTCGCAGAAGTGTCATCATGATTAAGGAAATTCTTATCATAGCAGTTCTTTACTACTGGTTTCTTGCCGTTAGTAAGGCTGAAATGATCAAAGCTCGTTCGTGCAAAAAAAGCCAAGAATTAGAAGGTTTGTATTCGCAATGTTTATTAAAATTGCCTAATTTTGTTTCACAATGGTAATTATAAGGCGTATTTTCAGTTAGGGGGATCGTAAACGAAATAAAACTCCAGCCGTGCCCGAGTCCTGGTGGAGGCTCGTGTGAATTATATCGGGGAACAAATGCTACTGTCACTGTCAAATTCACACCATGTAAGCCATGTAAAAACTAATGATGCAGTTTTAAATTTCACAATGTTGAGAAACATATAGTCCAATAACAAGGAATCTACATTTTTAGCGGAAGCGCCTTCCATTTCATCCGCCTGTAAACTTAACTCGAAACTCGTTTGGGTGTCCAAAATTGAGATGGACTTTGGGGGTATATCATCTAATGCTTGTGATTACATGAAATGTCCACTTGAACCGAATTCCGAACATGTATTCAACGCAACATTTTTTGTGTCAAAAATGTGGCCAACAGTAAGTGCACGATGCAGCAAATGATATTCATAAAATATTGTCCTCGCAATTGAATACCGATATTAAAATAATCTTTATAAATTTTTTAGGGATCGTTTCCTCTGAAACTCAAAATACAGGAGAAGAGTGGACCTAAACGGTTATTTTTATGCCAATTGTTTAAAGTTCGCCTAACAGATAAGCCCGCCGACGAGGTTTTGAGTTAAATCAATTAAAAAGATGAGATGTGCACTTATATATTATTATTTTTTAAATAAATTGCTCCAGACTGATTTAATTTATAAAAATGAAATATTAACATAGCAAAAAATAAATATTAGTAATATTTAGCCCTTAATTATTAACTAAATGTTTCACTAAAGCGATTTATTTTCATTAAATAATACAATATGCTCGCACGTTTGAAAGAAAACATTTTAGGAAAACCAGTACTGATACGACAAAAACTACAAGTGGAGAATGATCGACTTAAAAATATTTTATTGTGCCTTACCGTGCCAAGAAGTTCCAGAACTTTAAATTTGAATTCAATTTGATCAGTCCTCGGAGAGAAACCGGATAGCTACTGCGAGATGAGATAAATCAGTTTGTTTTGTGAGACTTCACTTGGCGCACTAAAACTTACTTTTGTTAGAAGCCCCCAATCCATGTTCATTCCATTCGATTCAATGTGCACTTATAATTTTGAAAATTTATATTATAGTGTATCCAGTGATTGAAAACTATAGGGGGAAAATTAATGAAACACTAATCGTCAATAAACTCCGGTTCTGCTATATATTAAGCTTATTTACTGTATTTACTAATTACAAGCCACATGTTACCGATTTTATGTCCATGAATAACAGGACATGAAGCATGGGTGATGTCGTTCCGTATGGAGCCGTTTCTATTCATATTGAACCTAGAAGTATAGATCTTACATTTATTTAATAAAACTAGCATACCGAAAACTTTTGAAAAATTGAGTCAAAATAGTATAAATGTAACCAGAAGACAGCAGATCCTTTAACGGGAAAAGGTGCGATTCCCACCTCACAAAATGGAGTATTTCCGCCGACAATTGGTTCTTCCAGCTAAAAATGTAATGTTATAGAGTATCAACACCTTCTTAGGAAAATTACGAACGGTTCATTGCAGAAAATATTATACCTACATAATAAAGAACAGTAGCAACCCTATCGCCGAGTCGACTAACTGATGTTACTGGAGCGGTCTTAAGTTCAACACTATAAAGCTATACAAACATAAAATTGCTTAAGAATTAAAAATTTATTTGAAAATGGCTGGGCACTCAAATAGATATTATTTTTATATGCATTTTTCAAGATTTATAGTTGAATTATTACTTACCGGATCCCTGAAACACAACGGATATAATTATCATATTAGTAAACGAATTGATTGTTCTATGAAATTGCAATACTAAAAAAATAAGTTCTACCGACCTGTGATCTTTGTACCAACGCCCATATGTGTATTCAGTTATTAAGAGAAAATCTTCGAAGCCCAGCATTAAACCAGTAAGTCTCTCTGACATGCCTTCCATCTTTCTCACCAAACCCCTATTATAAATGACGGAACTAGTGGAAGTCCTTAATTCCAAAGTTGATTGAAGGCTATTAACTCCAGCAACTCCAGATAATATCATGTCACCGCGTAAATTCATTGCCATTTTAATCGTCTCATCTCCAACGACGTTATACATTTGTACAATATGTGGATACTTCGATAACTGCTCGACTTTAACAGGATTCAAAATGAAATAGGGATGGGAATTTCTTTGCAAGAAACATCTTAATCTTGACTTAATTTCCATAGGCTAAGAAAAAAGTAATAAAATGAAGAAGAGAGTTGGCGACAGCAATGGTAAATTTTTGGAATGCTTTGCCACCTGAAAGTCACGACCTGAACACAGGGCAAGCAGATTTGGGTCTGGTTTTGACATATTTCCATATGTTCCACCCAAGGTATGATACATTTGACCTCTGCCTCTGATTCTCTGACTTTCCGGCTCGCCAGCATAAGTTTGGTGCAAATATGTATTCACAGCTACAGAAAACGGACGTACAGTTTCCTTTGTCTTTCTGTTGTGCTATGTTATTACATAATCTCATCTCGTTACTTTTGAATAACCTTCCATGAATGTGTAAATTAGTGAGAGAGATTTCATACGGTCTGTATAGCAAGATGTAACAAGCTGTTAGCCAGTTCCTCAGATATTGAACTTTGAGTTTGATCTGTATTTGAAATTGCTAAAGTAAACTCTAGCCACTCAATGGACAAATAATACGAACCCTTGGATAAAGCAAATATTCCTATTTCGGCGCAATGTAATGACTTTAGACTTCCTCCAAAATGCGTGTCAATTGTCAATCCCATGCGAAACTATTATCCATATGTTAAACTTTAAGCTAGAGCGACTATAAAATATGCATACATTAAATTAACCTTTTAGTACCTGCTCCGGTTTAAATCCGTAAACTTCGTTCATATGAATGATAGAATTATGAGAGAGTAACGAATCCTTCCAGTTAGGCCATTTTTGTGTTCCTACAGTCTGACCTGTGTTGAACTCACAGGGGCTTATGTCTAGAGCCTGAGTTAAATAATCTGCACAGTGCAAATAATATAATTGCTCAAAACATCTTGGAAACACAATTGCAAATCTATAAACATTGAACGATCACGTCAATCAATAGCCTACCTTCAGCATCCCGATATATTGTTGACTCAAGCAATTTCTTAAGGTCAGCCAATAACGTAGCATATCGGATTGTCATACGATGAGATAAAACTGCACTGGAACCTATAACTCTTCCTAGTTTTTCTGAAGTTCCCATTGAACTGGCTACATTGATAAGAGCTTGTAAAGAAGATTCATCGTAATCCTTAAGATATCTAGAAATTTTGCATTTAAGCATCGGAACCAAGAGATATGTCTGATAAGATAAAGTTTTATAGAATTGCACAGTTTTTTATACAAATATTACCTATCGATTAAATGCAACTCTCGATGTGACTGTATCATTCTTTCAGTTAGAATTGCATAAATTGACTGCTCATACATTGCGTGAGACACTAATATTTCCATCGAATTCAGAGTACCAAAACTGCGAAAAGCGCCTGTGAATAATAAAAAATTGGAGATAAAATACTTCACAGTTTATTGAAAACCGATGTTAATTATTAAATATTGTCTTACTACCATTTGCTGCTACAGTTAAAACTGCGATTAAAATTGTTGCAATAATATTAAACACTACGTAATAATATACAATTGAGTTAAACATTTTCAGAGTTAGTGACATCAGACAGAGGATTTCATGCAGGCTTTAAACAAAAGGAAAAAATGCAACCTATTCTAGACATTTTCTTTTAGTTATTTAATGAAATATATGCATCACAATTGCAGTGAATTGTTTATTTGGCCTTCACAAACATTCATTCAAGATAAAAAAAAGTTGTTTGAAATTCTTTGTAAAGTACGACAACAATGTTCAAATTGAATTTTATTTAAGTTGAAGCAGTCCTCGAGCTTGACATAATACTTACTACTTACTTAGTCGGTTCAGAGAGCACTTACTTAAATTTGTTGAAGTTTGCATTGTGTATCATGTCCAATAATTTAAAACTGCAATAAGGTAAAACAGGTCCCAAAAATACCCATTAACCTTAGAAAATACACGGCAAAAACCCAGTGCAAATATTTTTTATAGTGGTAGTGGTAGTCATTTTTTCCCAAGCCATTTCCCAAAATTTCGTACTTATTTAGGTCATGGTACGACATCGTATAGCTCGATAACTTTTAAACTTTTACCGGATTTAAAATAAGGCAGCCTTGTTATGATTTTCACTGGATGTTAACGTACAACCTCGAGCATGGAGTTGGTGAGCTTGTTCTTCTTGCTGCGACTTGATTAAAGTAATCGACTCATTGAAAATGAAATACTTTCCATTATTAAATTCTACGATATCCTTTACTTCAATCAATACATAAAGTACATGATCGTGACAAATTTTATCCCTCAAATGTCTCACAATAATGTATTTTGTTAGTGCTGCTACTCCAACTGCATTGCAATGATAATTATAAACCTTCATTACACCTCCAATCCATACGTTTCATTCATAGAAAAGCTAAAATATGCTATTGCAGTTTGAGATGTGCAACTGTGTAAGATGTAATTAGTAGAAAACATTACGTTTTGTAGTTGACTTGACAGGTATGTAAGTTGAAGTTGTTTTCAGTAAAATGCTCCCTTTGAATACATTTCTAAATGCGCATTAGCTTGCTTATACTTGGTTGGTACTCAAATCAAGTTCTTCGATAGTGTAACCGAAATGTTCTGTTGTAGACGAATTCATGCTTTTTTGCTTTCAATTAATTAGTTTTACTAATATGCTCGGGGAGGGATCCAAACTCATTGCGAATTCGTGTGTCGTAATTTTGCTTATCATTAGGTTAGAGGCAGATGATTTTCTGCTAATGGTAATCAGCACCCTATTTTTTGAAGAAGCATCGTAATAGCTCACATTATAATGCATTATCAAATAAAGCCATTGCAAATCACTAGACTCTCAACCTCTACATTATGAAATTATGTGCACTAAAACCTGAATAACTGATAGTTTCATTGTGCGTAGAAGATACATACAGGACTTCTTTTGATGCGTGAATTTCGTAACAAGTATTAACTTCAATGCTGTTTGTCTTTATGCGATGTGCATTTTGACACTCAAATCGTAATTTATTTGCCGTGGGAAATATTACTTATGAATTACTCAATCATAAACTGTCTCGCTTGTATTCTGTGTATTTACATCTATAGTAAGCTCCCACAATGCATTTAGGAATGCATGTAGAAAGGATGCATATATATCTGAAATACCTCAAATGAAAGATCCGCTCCTGTTACGGGGGCCTTGTTACTAAACATTTAAATAATATATTCAACTCAATTTAATTCTATAGAGGCTTATAATATAATTAGCTTACAATTAGTCATCATTTAAGAAACATATTTAGATTTTAGATAAAACAATTTGATAGTCTGTTCTGTGTGAAGAACTAATGCAAACATCGTTTGTTCTTTTGTTCTTAATGGTACGAAACGTTATTTTAGGAATAAAATGAACTATCCGCACGTACACTGTAATTATTTAATATATTTTACTTAATAATTGACGTATGGTATGATACATACCTATGTATGTAGGTATTGGTATTGAATAATATTGTTCAACAAGGCAAAATAGCATACGAAAAAACGAACCATTTTTATAGACAATTTTCGTTTTCACTAATGTAGTCAAGTTTGATAAAAGAACATACTACATAATGCGTAAAACATTACATACATAATTAACTCAATAATTATTATATAGTCTTAAATTCTCAGTAAACTTCTTCTCGAGGTGACACATGAATTTTATTTATTGATAGCCACCGTTCGTATGCCCTAGTTCATTTTTGTTGTATGCCACTGTATCCAATGACTTCTTCTGGGCCTTTATCTGTTGGGAAGCTGACGGAGCGTTGCCAATTGAAGGACTCCCCACGCCAGTGCTGGCCGTGTGGAAAGAGGAAGATTCGCCGGTAAATGGTGATGTAAACTTGGTCATTATTGCAGT
This sequence comes from Sinodicranocentrus sp. ZH6, assembly GCA_027743935.1. Classification (NCBI taxonomy): domain Eukaryota; kingdom Metazoa; phylum Arthropoda; class Collembola; order Entomobryomorpha; family Entomobryidae; genus Sinodicranocentrus; species Sinodicranocentrus sp. ZH6. Next base: position 6,277 of record JAHZNA010005153.1, on the reverse strand, counting down.
TATCCCTGTAAAATATTTCACACAGGCTTAGTTATCAATCCGAAATGATCAACTAAATAATTAAGCTAAAATAGCTATTCACTTTTAATTAAGGTTAGTTAGTACCTTTAAAAATGGGGTGTGTCTGTTCCAGTAGATTTAATGTTGTTCTTTTGCACACAAAAATAATGAAAATGAGTATTGCAGAAAGTGCATTATATAAATCTAATATAACCCAAACAATGTTATTCTCATCCTCATCTTTTGTAACAGCCCAACTTATGACTTCAAAAATCCAACTTAAACCCATTACCACTCCCAATTTGAGAAACAATATTACACTGAAAGAAAAACCAATAATTGCTTTTAGTACACAATGCGATTCCGTCGTTTCTGTGAAAACACAATAGAGTGTAAAATTGAAAGTTACGTCTGCTTATCTTCAGCTCGTTTGTTTGACCTCAAATTATTAGCATCTTTTTTGTAACTGTATAGTCCTACTAATGTAGCCATTGCGAAGAGGAAGCTAAACCCGATGAGAACACTAAGGATGTAATATACAAAGTATCCTTGGGCCCATGGTGTCACAAAACAATAACGCTCTCCGTACTCTGGTACAGGTACCCGTGACGTCCTGCATCTGTAAAAATACATGAAAAGTTAAACATTTATATAATCAACGTATCTGCTTGTAAAGTGATCCCTTTTACTTACGGGAAAGTGAAATTAAGAAACACGGATACACCGGTAACAAGTAAAGGAAATCCCCATCCGAACCCAGAATATGCCACAAAACGTTTGAATCCTTTACTTCCGGTTGCACGAATAGATCTGGGCAAATCACACCGAAAATAATTGTAGAATAGTTTGTGTGCTACAATCTTATTTGTGAATCAAGTTTATTTTTAGTCAATACCTGAAAGTCCACCACAAATCAATGTTGACCACCAATAACCAAGTAAATGAGCTAATCATAAAATACTGAGCTCCGATGCCTTAATTAAAACAGGAATGAAATGTTTAAACTGATCAAGATCTTAATCATGATTCATTGATTTGTGCGTTCAATTTGGATGTACTATATTACCATTCGCAATACACAACGATGTTTTGCCTTGATTTTTAAGGATTCCAAGTAAGTGAGCGGTGCCCATGAACATTTTCATGAAAAACAGAGCAACCGTACAGGAACACAATGTTTTCCCATGAATATTTTGTTTCAACCAGGTTATCAAGTAAACCAATGAAGTCAATAGATGGAAAATTGCTCCTATGTACATGCTTATCATATAGATATACGATACTTTTGTTTTGTACTCATCAGTCTGTTAAAAATAGTATTGTTTAAGACAAACCGGAGTGTGTATGTTAATTTTAAACGAACAAAGTGTCTTTTAGAAATTGTATTCTTACGCTGTTGGCGCTGTTACCTCCGCAAACAGCCATCATACGCTTTATAGTGTTATTCTCTTTTAAAGACCGGTCAAAGCAGAATTCCGTATTTGTATCTAAAAATTCCCATTTTCTATATGCTCCAATGTATATCGCACGATTATCCGTAAGCGGGTGAACTCTACAAAATCATAAAATGTAAAATATCATATAAATATAAAAATACCAGGCGCAACAGTAAAAATCTATATTCAAATTCGATTGAACCTACTCAATAGAACACTCATCCTCTTCCCAAATTTCAGGGACACAGTTTAATATAGAATGCTTAAAAACGGGTTTAACACCACTTTCTGGTAAACGCGACAGCGTTTTTGCGTCAAAGTATTCTGGATCCCATTTTTCGTTATCTGGATAACCTATGCAACCTTCTGCAGTGAAAATCGTTCCTATAGGGCAACACTTGTGGAGTACAGGTCTATTTTTGAGTTTCGGGCAGGTTTTGAGTTCCACCACAGCATTTTCGCCTTGCCCGCTATAGAATGCATCATTGTGATCAGAAACAGTATGCAAATGTTAATAATATTACTACTACTAAATTTTTCTAAAATTCAAGCACCCCAATGTTGTTTCCCTTACTTTATTTCCACAATACAATATTCCTCTGGAGAGTAGTAGTCGGCATATTTGCTGTCGTGTCCCAACGATAAATACCCATTACTTAAAACTACAGTGTTGCGAAGCTGGATCTTAAACACATCACTAGGGTCAGACTCGTTAACCAGGTTTGGAAGTTCAGAAAAATCAAAACTAGTAAAATTATTCAAAGATAGACTTCCTCCGTCTGAACATGAACTAAGGATGTTATCTTTTGCAACTCTAAAAGAGAATGTATAAACATTACAATGATTTTATCCAAATGGATAAAAAAACAAGGAAAAAACGCTGATATACAAAAAGTGATCTAGATAGATTTTCTCTGTGAAAATCCAAATACCTGAATTCCGTCAAAATGTAGTCGATCTCGCCAGTGTCATCGTAAAATTGAGTAGGAATTTCAATCTTTTCTTGAGTGAAGTTATTTGAACTACATAGCTTCAGTTTGATGATATCTGGACTTAAAGTCATTTCAGCGCAAACAAAATTAGGGAATATTACAAAAACTAGTAGACACTTGAGAATGGAAGCTGGAAAATAACATGGTGTCGAAGTACGGAAGTGACAGAAACTCCGTGAACATTTCATTTTGCCAATTTTTGTAACTCCACACGTTAACGAGTGAGCGTTTCGTCGCAAACAACTTCACAGTGGGTTTAAACTTAAATAAACCTTAAAATATGTTTGTTCAGATGTCAAAAGTACACTTGTCAGCAGGATCAGGATGTATGTGGGTCATCTTCAAGTACACATATTTAATCAAGATATGAAAAGTCTCTCGTGATATGCGGTACTTGCATTCATGTACTGCCGGCCGTGGACACACTGCCCACAGATATGCAAAAATACAGTTAATAAATAAACCATCAAAGTTGTAAGTAAATGATTGAATATAGGAGATTTTTTACGTTAACTGTGTTACTTGATCTGTAAAGCATTGACGCTATACAATACACTTTGCATTGAAATATACCTTTCGAAGTCTGTACGTGGGTAGATTTATCTTTACTTCTGATAATGAAGTGGACGTCACGTTTGCGCTCCTTTTCTTCATTCAGGAAAGCTCACAAAACTCGAAATTCTAACAGGTTTGCTTTATAACTATAACTTTCAGCGATTTGTTCACAAAAATGTTTGCGTGCAATGCAATGCAAAATCCCACGAGCTGGAGATATCCTCAGGTAGGTGTCAATTATTTAGTAACTGTAGCCTTGAATGAGATCAATAAATAAATGCTGGGTTTTAACAAATTTATGGTAATACACCGATTCCCCCGACTGCTACAGAAAGTGAACAACGCGAACTTTACTTTTGGTCATCTATGCAATCACTGCCCTTGGGCTTGAAAGTATGACGATGAACGGTTAAAAGAGTCAACCTTGTATGTTTTGTATTAGTTTGTGGTTTGGTATAAGGAGAATGGAAGACTTACTACTAATAAAGTTGGTCTGGTTTTCCACAGTGAATAATCATGTATTTTTACCTATTAGTGTGCAAAACAACATACGCTGAAATTAGTGTGCATACATATTTATAGGTAAATATAAATAAAGTTTGTACAACAACGTTATAAGTTTAAACTCGGAACACAGGATTCACATTCACATACATACATACGGTTAATCCGTGTGCTTGTGCTTTATCTTCTAATCTTTTTCTCACAACCTGAACCAATCGCAAGAGCATTATTTTCTTTCGTGGCATTAAATTTTGTTAAGAAGAAACTCTGGAAGCTTGATGGAAAGAAGGTTGATCATTGGTTTTAAAAAAGTGTGCTATGTGCAAGAGTAATGCATGTACAATACTGACTGTGATTGAGCTGAGCTGACAGATGATGACAAAAATATTAATCATGCGTTTTGCCACAGGCACTGAAGTAGTGAATATAACCAAAGACTGTTTTTTGACGAACCACGGGAAATATTATAGGCTTAGAGGGGTCATCATCCGGCAGCAAGCTTACGTATACTTAACATTTATATTGTGCCTCATACACAACTACATGCAAACTTGCCTCGAGATATCACTTTGCAGACGTAAATTCTATAAAAAAAATGTAATTTGGAGAAATCAGCTATCATCAGTTCACGAAAACTTAAGCCATAAAACAGGAGTCTGCCGATGGCTTGGAATATAAATTCCCCAATCACGGAAATATTGTTAACACATTTTAATTATATCTAGCGAATTTGTCGAAAGCACATTACCTCTGAATGCGTCTAATTCTCTGCTTGTGAGTTTATCAAAGGCACCTTGAACAAAATATATACAAAATTCGTTTTATTAAAGTTTCTGTTCCAAATTTTTCTAAATATACAGATTTGTTCCAGGACAGAAGTTTGACTGACAAGCCATAATTTTTACATCTCCTCACACGCACACTTCCACATACAAAATTACATAAAATCCCTATCACGATTCACGAAAAATGAAGAAACGTGCATGCAATGCAACAATATAATTTTGAATATTGCTCATTGCTAGTTAGTTGCTAACTCCATTCCTACATTCCTCCATTATTAAACTAATGGAGCATCAACATATTTTCAGCTTGAAGTACAAAGTTGTTAGTGATCTTTTTGTGAGTGTGACAATACCGAGTAGGTAGGATACCCGACCAGATGCTGAAATATTGTCATATTCTTAACATTATATTACGCTATCTTCATGATATGACACCATGTTCTCAAATAGTAGACATTAAAATATTTTAACCTGTAGTTTGTATGACGTACACGTATGTTTTGTACTGAGAAGAGCGAACAGACAAGCTTTAAGCAATAACTTTTCGTGGAAGGAAAGAAAGAGAGATAGCAATGCAATTGTCATATTTTCATTATCGCATGTATTTATATATTTATTAGCTCGCAAAAGTGTTTGACGTGCGAGCTTATGAAATCGTCTGCGCCGTCTGTGTGTGTCTGTGTGCACACATTTTATTCGCTTTTTTAAATCGAATCAGTGTTCTAAGGTCCAACAGATATTTACGAAACGACCCGATTGGATGTTTTACTGGGTCCATATGGTGTTCTACTGAGCGCATAGGGTGTTCTACTGAGTGCATAGGGTGTTCTACTGAGTGCATAGGGTGTTCTACTGAGTGCATAGGGTGTTCTACTGAGTGCATAGGGTGTTCTACTGAGTGCATAGGGTGTTTTCAGAAGTTCATATGATTTTTTTGTCAAAGGTCAAATCAAACTTAACTTAACTTGATGACCACAATAAAGGACGATGCTTACAAAAATCACGGAGAGGGTAGATGAACTGGAAGGTAGATTGATTACATTGGAGAAAAATAAACAGACAGCGTGTACCACCACATACATGCAAAAATTAGCAGTGGATATATGGAACGAAATAAAAGAAGAAGCTGCCAGATTGAAGAAGCAGAACAATATCGTTATCTGGGGTATACCTGAAACAGAGGAAGGTTCACAGCTATACATGGAGCTACTTAACATAATCTCACCCATGCCACAAAGAGATTTTGAGACTGAAAGGTTTGGAGACCCAGAAAAAATTTCCACTACTGGACTCCGGGTATTTTTACCAAATTTGAAGGTTAAACGGAAATTGTTATCAAACTGCAACAAATTGAAGGGGCTGGAGAAGTTTTCCACCATAAGTGTTTGTCCTGACTTGACCCACATGCAAATTCAAACACGTAGCAAGGCAGCAAAGGATAGAGCAGATGCTAAGCGAAAAGCTGAAATTCCAGCCCCTTTCAGCATAGGAAGATTCAAAAAAGGAAGATTTGAAGTGACCCCTTCCCCATCTCAACAACACGCTACGAACGATGTGGCTATGGACCAAGCTCGACTACTTCCCAAAGCACCTAGACAGAATCTAGTTAAAATTGATCACCAAAATCTCAGATCTTGTAGAAACAAACTAAATTACCATATTCTAAATCTATCCTGAAGGTAGCAGAGATTCGCCTCGTTTTTAAGTAAAGATTACGGTTATAAATTGTATGCAAATTATTTTGGCCGAATATATTTTAAAACTATTGATTATTGACTTAGCATTATTGACTGTGTGAGTAAGCAGTTTCTTTTGCTTTAACTATTTTCTAAGAGGACATAACGACCTTTTGTTAAGGGAGTCCTTCTGATTATGATTACGTATGTATGTACTAGATGAATTGAAAGTGTTCTTAAATAACACTCCCTTTACCAAAGCAGGTTCCAATAAATAAATCTGGTAAGAATAAGTTGAGCTCGCAAATAAGACTTTTTTAAAATCTCAC
>JAHZNA010005152.1:0-18437 GCA_027743935.1 Sinodicranocentrus sp. ZH6 | reverse complement strand
CATAAATTGATTATTGCAGTCACACCTTGAATACCTTAGTACAAATTGATTTATGTCTGTAAGCCCCCCTCACGGTTAAGCGGAACCGACCAGTAACATAAAATAGGTAAACTTCCTAAAAACTTTGTGTTTGTTTAATTTAAGCTTTACTTAAATCTCGGCATATTTGCTCGACGTAATTGCGTCATCATCCAACATTTTTATCCCGGCTTACAAATAGTTTGGGATGGGACAGCCAGACGTTGGGCTTGCATGAAACAGTGCATAGACACATAACATGATTCGTAGGCAATCACTTGTCGCTTTAGGTACTGGAGAATTCTTAAATGCTCATTGTTTATCCTTATGCTGGAATTCAGCATGCATTTAATATACAAGGATGGTGTTGGATATAATATAATATAATATAATTCAATGGTGTCGGTCATTCTTCCGACACCATTGAATTTTCCATATTAAATCACGTATGTTTTGATATTTCTTGGGCCGAAGAAACTCGGTAATATAAATATACTAGTAGATCCCCATTTAAAATTAAATGGATGAAAGAAAGGGTTAAAGGTTGGTAAAAATTGAGATTTATCAATTCTTCAAATAAATATGCAATAAAATATTTTATTTTTCCAGTCCAGTCTCAAGATAAATGAACAGTAGTTTTTTACCAGGTAGAATCATCATAACATAAAAACACAGGGCCCTATAAGAGACTTTATTAATTTTTCAAAAATTGGAGGAACTCAAAAAGTTTCCCCTGAGAACAATGCACACCGCTTATGGAAGAGTGGGACCCGATCGAATGTTATAGCTTAAAGTCTAAGAAACAAAATATGCATGGGGCAAAACTTACTATCTCTTCAAATACGGACTCCAGAGGGGTCCAAATGTCATTTTTTGAAAAAAGTAATATTGACCACGAAAACCTTATCAAAACTTGCTTATTCGCCACAAAAAACGTGTAACATGAAATGTTGATTCATAAAGCACCAAACGCAACGTCTTATGAGGACGACCCTAACACCTAAGAACTTCAAACCATTGGACCACGAAAAAATTATTCACAGCGATTCCCTAATGTTATGACGTAACCTTTTTACATTTGAGGCACCAACATTTTACATTGCGGTACTGAGATATAGGGTCACCAAGCATGAAGCCCCTCTAAGTCGACCTGGTACCTGATGCTTTTTGGAAAACCACACGTGGACTGGATAGCTTGTACCATATGCTGCACTTTTAGTATTGGGGGGACCAACATTTAACCATGGGGTACCGAGATATATTTTTAAAAACGTGCATTGCTTATATGACAAGTAGGTACAAAACACACTGCCAGGATCTCAAACAGGCTCATATTATAAGTATGGATGGATGGATACGACTATCCTCGTGTCTGTAGAATACCATATGCATTCAATCAAATGAACACCACTTGCAAGCTTGCAAATAACCTAAAATCCTGTACTTTCACCAACATCAGTCAGTAAAATATCCAATCGGTTCGTTTTGTAAATTCATTGTGGAATTTAGAACACAAATTCAATTTTGCAATAGAGCAAAAATTGTGCACAGACACACAGAGAGACAGACGGTGCGATTTCGCTGTTTTTCGAGCTAATCGAAACCGGAAGTCCTTTTTAGAAAGACCCACACCGACTTATGGAATAATCTATTCTATGATGGGTATTTTCCGTTAAATCAACATAACATACGTCAATAGGATATAAAAACACAAATGATATACAAATGTTGAAAGCCAAGATCTGTCATCTCCAGTTTTAATCCTTTTTTGCAACTCGTTTGGAAAATCTATATTTGCCAGCCTTATCCAGGACATGACGCATTTCCTTTAAAAAGATACGCATCAAAATTGATTATATTTATTTAGCTTGCCCAGGAAGTGGTTCTTAAAATAGATGTTGTCATTGTTCACGATAACCCTGATTTCATCTCACCTAATGAAATTATCTCCCAAATCGTGGCTCCAAAGGACCACAAAATAAATCCTCCATGGATTATGTTAAAGCCACTGGAGTCTCCATGGAATGAGCTCCTCATCCGCTTAACATACATACTTATCACTTATCATGCAGTCTTCGAGAGTAAGTCCGCATATATTTGCTTGCAGGTTCGAAGTCAGCAATACATTTCAAAAGGGTGAGATCCCGATGATTTACCTTTTTACCAGCTAAATTTTTCAATGCGTAGCAGATTTCAGGGGAATAACGAAATCTTTGGCTTTTAATGAGTTGCAAGTTGCAAGTATCCTTTCCAATGAGGCACGAAAACATATTTTTATTATTGCTGACAGGTTACACCTCTGAGTGCCATTTACTCTACAATGAAAATTGTTTTAACTTTTTCTAACCCTTTCCAAACTTTCCTGCATATGCATCAAGACAAACGATGCGCTCATGAATTCCAATATAGATTTAAATTTAAACTTTTATTTTAGAACACAATCTAAGGTCTCTTGACACATCTACCCAACCAAAATCTTTAATCAACTCGTAGATATCACCATCAATGGAAATTTTGCTAAGGAGGTGATTGATACAATTTAGCTGAAAATGAAGTATTCCCAGGTGGTACAGTTTATATTTTATTATACAGCACAGCGTGATTCTCATTTAGTCCAAAACCCGACTTCTCCATTGTCATCTTTTGGGGGTTAATTTATGGTACCAAATGTTCGAGAGAAGTTGGCAATGACATGAGCATGTACCCCAGAGCGCAGTCAAAGTTCCAGTTACCATTTTCAGGTATATTATCAATTATATCGATTTCTATTTCTATTGGCTGGTGGGGCAGTTGGCTGGTCGAGCTGGTCCCAGGTCTGCATGGAGGGGTCACTGTAATTGGAGTGCTCCAGGTGCTTGGAGGGGTCTAGATGCTTAAAGAGGATTTTGTAGTTGGAGTCATATCGATCCAAATCAGATCCAGAAGAGCAAATGTGTCCCTAGTGATTTCAGGCATGTAAAGGATAAAATACAATGAGAAAAAGGTCATGTAATTTAAAATTATTAAAATAAATATGTATGTTTTTATGTATTTCGTAAATAGTAAATGATTTGACTCACCGTTGTAAAACTAAACTCAATATTAACATCTACCCATTTGTTTCCTGCAATATGCTCACACACGACACCATTATGAATGATAATATTATGATGACTATATGAGAATCCTTCAAATACGCTCTGATCCCCATAACAGTAGTAGTATCATTGGACTTGAGTATATATGTCAGTAAGCAGTTCCCGAAGCATCCCGTCCAGAACCCACTCTCCCCTCTTAAATCTTCAAGAGGAACATTAATTTGCAAACGGTTGTGGTAAAGGAAACTGGAAACATTTGCTTGATAACCTCTGTCACAAGCAACAGTTCATCCTGGAGTCAAGTACAAATCTTCGCTTGTCTCTATTGCTGTCCGCTGTCCACGTATCTCTTGGGCAGGAACCAGGAGTAAAATTGCGATTAAAAAAATTAGTCTCCATTTCAACTTTGCGAATTCTAATTTCTACCATTAAAGGTCTTTGCCAAACTTGCCAAAGTCAAGTTGGAGTGGTAAACCTATCTGCACAAAAAAGGAATTGCCACTTGCATGAATATATGCATAAATGTACAATCTATCCAGTCGGGGTCTTAACAGTATTTATTTGCCATCTGTAGGACTTAAAGTTTTTTTTAAAAAACAAGCGGATTTTTTTTAAATTGTCCTCTGGAAACGTTTTGAATGTAATATCTAAGTCTATAATCACAAACAAGGCGATGATATTCAGTATATAGTATAAATATATGTTGTAATAAGCTTGTCTTGAAAAAAATTACATGACATTAAATATGAAAATAAAAATTCTATCAAATGAAGTCTCCTGTATTTCTTTACACATGTATGTTCCTGTGACAGTGACTCCGCTTGGTATTTTCAATAAGGAAACAATTAACCAAAAAAAACTAATCATAAGTTAATTTCAACTACTGAGCCCTATATCGTCCAGAATTATCAGATCGCAATAATTGATACACATTTTGAGGAAAATCAATTGGATCACTAATTTGGTCATTTTTACGCCGTGTTTGTTTTTTATTATCAATTCCATTAGACTTGAGAATGCGTGACCCCATATTTATTTTGCGTTGATACAATACGGAAGATAAAATTGCGGTAAAATGTCGTGTAAATCTTTAAAATCTTTATCTTTGCCCCCTTGTCTGGGTGCAATTTCAAAGCCATTTTATAGTACCTTTTTTTATTTCTCCTCTCGTAGCTGATGGTTTCGTTCTTATAAAATCAAATGCTTGTTCAACTTCGTCTGACTCTGGTGATTTTAAAAACTTTTCTAAAACGAATTTAACCAACTTCTGTGCAAAAGTACTACTCAGAAATCCACCCACAACTCCGAGCAATAATCGTCATCTTTATAAAGTCTTATTTGCGAGCTCCACTTGTTCTTACCAGTTTTTTTGATGTTGTTAAAGACTGGACAAGTTATTGTAGCTGACGGAAATACGTTTTAGATTTCGAGTGGTTTTAACATTTATTTTTCTATAAAATGCAATTGATACACTAAAGACTTCGAACAACAGGAAATAAAAACTGTAGCGCTTGTGCAGTTTATGAGAATGTGACGGCAGTTCAAGCAAATTCGTTTACCATTGGGTAATTTTATCCTTCACAAATCACAATTTTATCACAAATATTTTCAAGGAAATAAAAAGGTAAAATGACAATCAAATGATAATTTTATTCTGGTTATTCATGGATCCTGATATTGTTTTCACATATGTTAACAGCTTCATGTAATGTGGGTCTATCATCAGGTTTTAAATTCCAGCATCGCAGCATAAAATCATACCTGTAATTTTCAAAATAGGAAACAGAATACTTTTGATGTCCTTTCTATTAAGACAATTAAGGAAACTTAAACTTACATATTTGTTGTTGTAAATGGTGGTTTCTCAAGTCGCATACCGTCTTCTAATTGCTTGAGAAATTCAAAATTGTAAGTCATGCCAGGGTAAGGTTTTTCGCCAAAATAAAATAGTTCCCAGTACGTTACACCCAGAGCCCAAATGTCAGATTTAAATGAAAATTCCAACTTCTTTAAAGATTCAAAGGCCATGTTTCTCCATGGGAGGGGGCACTTATTTTGATATTTATATAAAAAAGATACTGCTTAACCATAGGTACAAATTTGCATACGAGACTCGCAAAATGTTCAAACATGAATTCTCTTAACTAAATCATAACGGAAAACTATAATACTGGTATACATTATGACAGAATAGCGTCACCAGAACTATGACCTGTGAGAATATATATATATATTATCGACCTAATCCCAGGTCATATTTCTGCATAAATATACACTACAACGTATGATGTACGAATTAAACAAGTATGCAATGCATAAAATATATTATGTTTAAAATAATGTTGGTGTTTACCTGGGATTGTTTGGTGTAGGTAGCAGACTCGATCAACTGTCTAGATAGTCCAAAGTCACCAACTTTTGCCACTAAATTATGGTTCAACATTACATTGCGGATAGCCAAATCCGCATGAATAACTTTTTTTTCGTGAAGATACTGCACCCCATGTGCTATTTGAGCACACCATCGGAATAAATCTTCTGTCACAAATTCATTCCTATCTGCAAGATTGACGTAAGACTCATTAACTGATGAATAATTTAGACTGATTTCGCCATTTTTAACTTTATTGGTAAATCGGTGCTTGTTTTCTGTCAAAAAATAGTCTAAGCTACCAGCCTCACAATACTCAACAGCAATCAACAGCTCTCCTAGAATCAAAGTTCTTCAATAATATTGTTGGTAGTTGCCCCAATGAGGCTAACTAGATTTTCGTGACTTCCTAAATATGCCATGACCTTAAGTTCAGAAAGTAAGGATTTAAAAATGTTAACATCTACGTCCTTTTTACTGGTTTTTACGGCAGCCACAAGATCATCAGTCCATTGAAGCAAATTTATGTATCGATCGCGTTGGAGAATGGGTTTAATACGGCCTTTTAGTACTATTCCGTACGCACCCTCGCCAAGAATGGTGTTGTAGTCTTTATGTATAAATATAAATAAATTCACTGTATGGTAATAATTAGGACTTACGTAAATTTTACCGAGTTTTTTAGAACCCAAAAACTGCATGTATGCTAGAAGGTCTAATATTTAGCTGTACGAACATGTTTGATTGATAAAATCAACAATAAATTTATACTACCAAGAAGATTTAAATACAATGATTTTTTAAAAGTAATGCATTAGATTCAAGTATAAGAGTAATGTCCTTGTTCACTATAATTTGTTAATTTGCTAGTTTGAAAAATCGTTGTTTATTATTGTGATGGAAGTCATTTGAAAGAAGTCAAGTAATTTATGTTATTTGACTTTTTTATGCGTTAACGTTATTATGCTTGCAAACTTAATATAGTCGTGCGTTGTATATGATTCAGTTTCTAAGAAATCTGAGCTCAGCTTGTTTTTGATTTTATAAGACGGTATGTTCATCCAAAACTAAATTTCAGGTTTCAATACATAGATTAATAAACTCTCTGTAAGACAATTATAAATATGTAGATTTCTGCAATGAATGAACGTACATATCCTAACATAAGCTGGCCGTAAGGCAACTAAAATGAATTAGGATATATACATAATGACAAAATATCCCCCTACCCCCGAGCTGTAGATCGATTTGGCCTAAAATATATCCTTTTATAGCATTTGACCCAATATACCTATATACTATATAGAAATTCGTCGACGTATATAGACAGGAGGAAGCTACCTATTTTGTACCATTATTCTCCAACCCTGCCCACGGGGGGGTTCAAATGACGTAGCAGAAAATATACATAATTATTAGCCTTTGCCTGAATAATCATTATGCTAAAAATGAACATATGATTTCATAAGAAAAATAAAATTACCCCTCCCCTACCCCCCGGCGGATGGCCGATTTGGCCCAAAATATAGATCACGATAGGTCTTGACCAAATGTACCTATGTACGAAATTTGGTTTAAATCCGTCGACGTACTTTGCCAGGAGGAAGCGACCGATTTTCTAACTTTCTTCCCCCTGATCCCCTGGGGGTAGACCAATGAAACTGAAAATTTGAATAACAATTACGCTTGACCTAAGAAATCATTCGGCTAAATTTAAACGTATTATGTCATAAGAAAAAACAAAATTTCCCCTCCCCCTACCCCCCGGTGGAAGGCTGATTTGGCCCAAAATATATCTAGGGATAGGTCTTGACCCAATGTACCTATGTACCAAATTTGGCCAAACGATGACAATGATGGCCAAATCAATACTAGATGAAATGATTTCATCTACGTAATAAACCGATTATGTATTTTTAACTTATTTATCTTATATGATGTAAAAGCCATTGTGTATGACTGCGAAAAGTTCATGTAGCAAAAACTAGAACCTTTGTGTAAGGAAAAGTAGCTTAAATTTGAACTTACCCACTACTAGATTTTCCGGAGAAATTTCGTACATTGTGTCATATGGCAAGGCATCAATTGCAGCGGCTGTTTCAAAACCTTTTGTTTTGGCTTCATTTAAGATGACCGGATTACCTGTAACAAATTCGTGGACTTCTTTGTCCGTTAGCAATCGTAGTTGTTTCCGTTGCATTATTATTGTTAATCTCATTCTCACAAAGATACAACCAACTAAAGTGACAAATACTAAGACGCAAATTATTATTGAGATAATAATAATGACAGATAGTTTCGATGATTTTGGAACTAATTTGAACAATTTATAACTGGACCCGAGGTTTGAATTCACGGAACAATTGTAATATCCGCCAGTTTTGAATCCAATTTCTGCTATAATTAAATCCGTGTAGTTGTCTCCATTAATAACTTTGACTGAAATCTATAAAAACATATTTTAAAACTTTTGACTAAATAGTCGTGTTATATTTAATGAAGATATTTAAAATTCATACATTGTTTGGCACGTGCCAAATTACAGTGGGTATTGGAATACCACGAAACTCACATCGTAGCGTACGATCTATATCACCAAAATAAAACTCCAACCCATTTTCAGACGCTATATTAACCACATGTGGTTGTACACCTAAGATTATTGAACAAACTATGTATATAAATAATATATCAAAATAAACTCCAACGCTCTCAATCTGCGTATCATCTATTATGTTTTAGTTTATATACTAAAATCAATCAATCTAGCTAGTTTGAATTAATTGTTACCTTTCTGTACCCAAAAATTTCGAGAAGCATTGATCCATCCAGATGTGTTCCATACCGGCCCAATACAAAATGCTTCATATTGGCCAACCTCTGAAAACATTTTACCTTCAACAGTCAATTTTGCTTTATAAGTTCCCCGGCGTGCTTCGACTGCATCAGTGGCAGCATTACTGTGTTCACCCCAAAACTTTTTATCGTTGCCTGAAATTTTGAGGACAAAAACGTCAACATTCAAAATTTTCATTCGATCGTGATTCTTTGACGAATGAACAAAAATAGACCAATCTTCGAAGTAACATATAGAAAAAAAGATTTAATAAGCTTTTATCTAAAAAAAAACTAACTACTTTTTTGCGATAAATTATATTTAAGAAACAATCCCCCTTTCACATATGTACATGCTTAATCTTATTTTATCAATTTACTGGATTGTGTCTTTCTTTATTATTTTATTAAAGATCTGTATTTCTGTATTAAATATCGAACCTTTAATATATTTCTCAACTTTAAGCCCCTTTATAGCATGCCAGGAACCAAGTGAAAAATAAAACCGGGAATATTCACAGGTAAATGTGATTGGTTCTCCTAAATAAACTATTTCTTTAAATGGATGAAAGTATATCATCTCAGATCGTTCTACGTCATTCCAGTCAAAATCTGTGAATAAAAATTCAAGCTAAAAAATTATCAACATTTGTATCTTAAATTACAACTGGTGGTGTTATCTTACACATTTGCGGAGGAGAAATCGTCTTATCAGTGACATCGCCATGGAACACTCCATGAAAATAAAAGTGTGCCTGAGCAGGAATTAAATTTTTGCAAATAACCAAGAATGGATTGTAATCACGAGGATTGTAAAAATTGCAGGTTTGGGGTTCTGTGCTATCTGGCTTCTTTGTCAAACACATTTTACCCTAAAGTGAAATTCAGAAACACAATTTATATCAAATAACATCAACACAGGTGGGCATGTTTAAAATTTTGTTAGCCAATACCTTCTGAATTTTGTTGTAAACATTTTTACATTCAGTAGCAGAAGTACACTTTTTAAAGTCCACTACTAACTTCTTTCCATCCTCATTAATACATTTCCAACAGAATTTATGAACATTATTATAAATGACATGAGTTACTGAGACTTTTATTTTGCATTCTTGCTCCACAAAAGTCTTTTCTATGGATGTATTGTCAGGAACTATTTTTAGGAGAAAACAACATGAACTTAATACAATATCTGAAAGATAATTGAATAGTTATTAATGTACTAATAGTGTTACATCTTACATTTATCAAAGTGAGATACTTTTAGGAATAGTTTTGATTTATTCTCGATGTAATGAATATTCAAAAATGTTGTCTGATCAATTGGAAAGTCCCGTGTGTTTTTGCAAGAAAAATGTGACAAATGTTCCAGCTTACCATTGTACTTAACTGAAAGTATTGAACGAAAATTGTAAGTACTAGAATTTTTGAAATCTAGTACTTCTCTGTAGTTTTCGATAATATGCGACGTGTCCGATGTTTCTTGTTGGTCCTACATTAATAAATATGGAATAAATATTTAGCTAAGATAAAATCATGAACATAATATAGTAAATTATTCATTACTTGTGTAAGTTTGAAAAATACTTTACAAAGATAAATTCAATTCTCTGGAAAAATCAAAACACCCCTACTGCATCACTAGTTAAATGAATCAGGACGTTATGGATATATATTTAACGAAGAATACTTTAAGTAAAAGCGACCCTTAAAAGGTTCTCACTGATTAGCAAAGGTATAGAGAAAAAATCAATCGATATGTAAATAGAGTAAACCAAATTTGGGAAAAACATTATTGAGTTTACTCTTACTCAAAAATCTATGCAACACATCGGGTATGGGATAGTTGGAACAGATTGCTAATCGATATCTCAGGTCAAATATTATCTATTTTCATTTACAAATATAGTTACCACTAATGCTTATATTTTATGTTCTCAGTAAAAAGTTATTATTGTTTACAATATTATATTGTAAGATGACAAAAGAATATTGTCGACAGCTCGAGTATTAAATATTTTATCAACTGTCAACCATAAGTACCGTCGAATTTAATTATTTTAATCATTTTTTTATTTGAGCTAGAAATACCTTAATCATCATCATTTCACTAATCCACTAATCGAAAGATATATTATATTCAGATTTTAAATATTCACAGAGACGAGTGCGTGAGATAAACACGTCTTTCGTGTGGCTTACAAAAAGATTTTCATCTCCGTAAAAACACTGTAATTGCTTATAAAATTGTTGTATGAGAACATACCATTTATTGAAGCTTCAAAGCAGCGCCCTTATCTCTTGAAACCTCGCAAATATCAAACGCACGAATAACTCACTTAAACAATAACAAAACAATCTAACGTAAAAACAAAAATCACCCCATGCACTCAAATGTACACCACTCACACATAATTCAACACCCTACGCACCCAGTAAAACATCCATCCGGGTCATTTAACATATTACTGTTGAACCTTAGAACACAATTTCAATTTTCAATTTTTAAAAACCAATAAAATGTGCTTAGACATACACTTAAACGGCTTCATAAGCTCAAACTTCAACCACTTTTGCGAGCTAATAAACAGATACAATGACGAATATAAATATTTGTATACCGTATGCAACAAAAGTACTGATAAACAGCACACTTAATTTGTGTGTGTACTGTGAATTGTAACGCGTATTGCTTTCATTGAGAAAATCTGAACTTATTTTGAATTTACGGCTAAAGTTTACGACAGTGAATGTTAGTCATTGGCTGGAGTAAAACAGATATAAGTTGTTTAATTTGGTAATATTTAAAAAAAAAACATTTTCAAGGCTTACCTGGCCATAGCGTACAATCCATTCTACAGGATAACTTGCTAAACACTCTACGATAAATGCAGGATTAAAGTTGGGAATAACCAATTGACTGCCAAAATCTGATATGTTATTTGAAATTTCAACACGGGTTTTAAAAAAAACAAGTGGATTTGCTAACACCAACAGGGGAATGGAAAAACTCCATAATACAAAAAGTAAAACTGTACAACCCATTTGTATATTGATTGTTTAGGTTGCTGGCTTTGCCGATTAGAAAAATTAACTAACTTTTTTGAATCTGTGACTGTCTGTTTTATGCAAATGCAAAAAAATTTAACTTTCTGTTAAAGAAACCACAGTGACATAGTGACATTTAGCATATCTTAGATGGCATTTTATCCTGTTTCCGTACAATAACCTCCTATGAATCATGATAATTTAGAGCGTACTTTGAACTTATTTCTCTCATTTTTCATGAAACTACGTAGTAAAAATGCAATTTTACACTATTATTTCTCAAACGAGTGTTTTTTTCACTGCCTTTTTCAAGTTAATTGGACGTAATCGTGCAACCAAAAGGACGTATAATTTTATTGATATTCTTCGTTTAAATATCGATCAATACTTAGAATAACAAAATGGTATTTCCGAAATTAAAGTTACTTCAGACTGGCACAATTCTTGAAGGATCTAGCCGAATAAAACGTAAAAACCAGTAAATAAAGCTCGCAAAAAAACTTATTATTAATTTTAATCTTAACTTTACGGCACAGCTTATGGTCATGAACGCTTAATAATATTAAAAGAAATTACCGTAAATACTACAAGGTTGCATGAGTAAGAAACTTTACAAGATATTTTACCAAATCTAACTATGCCAATAAAAGATTCACTATATTTTTAAATGTAAGGACAGGACGAGGTATTTGAACCCCCGAATTATGTGTGTGTGATTGTCAGTAAAGACAACGGCCAAACGACTCCACAACGAAGGCTTTCTCTTCTCTTTTCACTTATCAGCTCGCAAAAGTGTTTGAAGTGCGAGCTTATGAAATCGTCGGCGCCGTCTGTGTGTGTGTATCTATCTGTCTGTGCACATTTTATTCGTACTTTTTAAATTGATTATGTGTTCTAAGGTCCAAAGAGAATTTATGAAACGACCCTATGGGGTGTTTTACTGAGTGCGTAAGGTGTAAGATTGTGTGTAAGTGGTGTAAATGGGAGTGTATGGGGTGTTCTACCAAATGCATAGGATTTGTTTGTCTCAAGTCCTAACGGAACAAAGATACGAGCCGATTGGGTGTTCTACAAAATGAGAAACAACAAAAAGGAAAAATAAAAATTTTGTTTTTGAAAATTTGGAGGGAATTAAAGAGTTATTCGTGATTCGTGTTTCCTACTGGGTACATTGGGTGTTCTACTGGGTGGTTAGAGTTTGTTTTAAGGTCCAACAGGAATTTATGCAACGACCCGATTGGGTGTTTTACTGAGTTCGTAGGGTATTATATTATGTGTGAGTAGCGTTCAAACGGAACAAAGATACGACCCGATTGGGTGTTCCATAAACTGAGAAACTTTGAACAAGAAAAAAATAAGATTTTGTTTGTAAGATTTAGCAAGAATTAATGAGTTAAAGGTGCATATGGTGTTCTACTGAGTGCCTAGTGTATTGATTTTATGTTTTTAGATTAGATTGTTAGGTTAATGTGAGACTATTGTGTTATGATATCTTGTTAGGTTAGATTGTTAGGTTAATGTTTGAAGTCAGATTTAAAAACGTCTTATTTGCGAGGTCAACTTAGTGTTACCAGATTTATTAGCTCGCAAAAGGTTGGATGATTTACTGATTGTGAGATTGTGTTTTTGAGTGGTGTACATTTGAGTGAATAGAGTAGTTTACCGAATACATAGGATTTGTTTTTGTAAAAGTCCAAACGCAATACAGAAAGGACCCGTTTGGGTGTTCTAAAAATCAACCATGTAAAACAAAAAGGATTTTTTTGAAGATTCGGAGAGAATTATTGAGTCATAGGTAATTCGTCTTCCCTACAGGGTGCACAGGATTTTCTACTTGGTGCATAGGTTGTTCTGCTGAGTGCATTGGGTATTCTCTTAAGTTCATATGATTTTTTTATAAAAGGTCAAATAGAAACAAAGATGCGACCCGATTGCGTATTCTATAAAATGTACCATGTATAACGACTTAACAAAATATACATTGAAGTTTCGTTTTTAAAGTTTAAAAGAGTGATGGATGTGTGAGTGATGGATGAAAAGTGTATTCTGCCGAATCTAGGAAGTGTTTGACTGACTGTATGGGCTGTTTAATTCTGGTTTTACTTTATGTTGTTGGGTTAAAATTTTACGTTGATGTTTTTATGAGATACAAAATGGCGTTTTATGTTGTAAGGTTTTAATGTTAGGTTAATGTTTGATGAAATGTTACATACTTTCGATTTACGAGCTAGTTATTAGTTGTCTACAACTGTATATTATCTACAATACCCTACTCAGGAGTTAGAATACCATATGCACTCAGAAGAGCACCAAATGAATTCAGAAAAAACACAAATCGGCTCACTATTTCGTACTAAAACGAATTCTTAACAGAAAACGGTATGCACTAAATAGAACACCCAGTGGACTCACACCACATAGAGTCAGTAGAACATGCCTTGCATGACATTTGAAACAAAAATAATAAACAGAAAAGCGCTATATGCAATCTGTAGACACCCTATACACCCAATAGAACACCCTATGTAAGGAAACTTAATCTTCAAAACCGATTTTTTTCGTTGTTGTTCTACATGGCTGATTTTAAAAAACACATAATCGGGTCGTTTCTTTGATTTGAACTTTAAACAAAAAATCCTATACATTCGGCAGAATTCCCCATACACTCACCATGTTCACCATTCACATATAATTTGACACTATATAAACTCAGTAATAGATCAAATAGGGTAATGTTGGAGACAAATCTAAAAAACTTTATTAGCATAGTATGCACGCACACATACAGACGGCGCAGACGATTTCATAAGCTCGTTAGCACACTTTTGCGAGCTAATAAGTGCATACATCATTACAATACTGACAAATGGGAACAAATATGTGAATTGTAGTGATGACGCTCTTAAACCATTCATTCAACGAAATATGTCAAGTAAATGTAACAGTAGTAGAATTTCGTTTTTAACATGTGAATGAGTAATGAAATTAAAGAGGAAAATCATTTACTCAATATTGCTTGCAAGTAATATTTAATATTTATTGTACAAATCAGGAAGTAGACCACAAATTTACGTAATCCTATAGGAACTGATTAAAGTTTTCATATCAATTTTTCGAAACATCAAGAAAATGAAAATAAGAGACACCATTTTTGCTACCCTGTGAAACTACAAATGGTTTATAACAAATAAAAGTTTTTATAATTTTGATTGATACAGAGTAATTTTTTGTGTTTATTCCTTAACTTTCACATAAGCCACGCGAATTTGAAGACATTCGATGACAAAATGTTTATGGTCTAATTTTTTTTAATTTGGTTGGGTACGACGAGACACCCCTTGGTAGGGAAGTTACAATCTCGAAGGATCAAGTTAGGATTTATTTATTTTTAGGATAAGGATAATTTATGTTTTGAGGAGTAGTTCTAACTAGGATCAGTGTATTTGAGAGCTCCATTTGGACATGATTGACTTTACTCCATATTAGCCACTACTACATGACAACTGGTATTAATTTAAACTAGTGACTTTAGTGGAAAAACTCCTAACGCTCTATACGATGTACTTTAATATTAGCCACGCCAGGTATCAAACCTATGAACAGTAAGTACAGATTTGAAGGCTATACCACTGTGCTACGGCTTCAGATGTTTACAATCATCACAACAAGCACCATCCATTAAACAAATTTTACACGTATGATTAGACGGACAGCTAACACATTCTATAAGTATTGAACTTAGATGTGGAAATATTTTCGATTTTTGAATTGGTTTGCAATCCGATTCCCCATAAAATGTAGTTGACAAATTAAACACTTCGCCAAAAAATAGACCCAGCAGAACAAAGATGACATAATAATTCATTTTACTAACTTTGATGAGCGGATGTTCACAATTCTAAAGCTATATTATGAAAAATTTTCTAAATAAGTTGTGTAAATTATGTGTATCTAAAAATTTTAGGCAAACACGACGATGAACGTAGAAGCGAAGCTGTGGCACACTGGTGTATCGAACTTCTGCAGCAAAGATTTGATGTCTTGCAAAGATATTTCTTCGGAAAAAAACGGAAGATTCTCTTATATTCAATATCGATTTTCCACACAGTATTACCTGGAAATTAAACAATTAAAATTGCATTTTTTCCTTCAACTACATTTTCAATATGAATTGAAACACTGCTTCAATTATTATGACAAAGAACAAACAAAACTTTCTTGTTGTACCTTTTTACACAATTTTAAGCTATCCTTTATTCAAAATATAAAACTTTGGGGAGTTAATCAAACTTTTCGAAGGATTCGAAACAAGTATCCATTTAAGTAAGTTATCAATTTACCATATTCTTAGTACATTTTATTTAAATAATTACAAGTGAATAAATTTTTTAACACCTCGTAAGTAACTTTATAGCAGTGTTCTCTCAACAATGCAGGAAATGTTTTAAAACAACTCAACAAAAGAAAATGGTAAGAAGTGGTGCACACTTTTATGTAGCTGCTTTTTCTTAGCAAACCGGTTTAAATTCATTTCGGGGAAAAAGAAGGAAGTTGGTAAGAAGTCAAACATACTTGAGGTTTGGTAAGTTTGGTATTTAAAGAAGGGTTTTTATTTCTCTGTTATGTCTGTCTGTCTGTGAATACTTCAGCCCGATACAAAAATTGGTACTTTGAATGATATTGGTTAGTAGGATCCTTTTGATGGGGTACTCTTTCCACAATTCGTTTATAAATTACAAGATATCCTACATCTACTACAAGTAACACGTAATACGTCATTTGAAAGCTAAACCAATGAATGTATTTTTATTTTTACACAGCTGTTTAGTTGTTATTAAGGTCAAAATATAAACTTATGGTCAAATATTACCGCTGAGCGAAGCTTTTTGCATCTCAGATAGATATTTGGTTTCTTTGCAATTGACAGAGTATAACTGTAAAGTTCCTAAATATGTATGAAATTCTACGGTTTCACATGTTATATGATGTCCTCGTACATGGAAAGTGCAACATTATTATACATTTTTAGGACTTTGATCGGTTTATGTCGAACCATCTAATATGTTTTACGTCATTGTATTGATTGTGCTTTTGATATTCCGAAATGTTTTAAGTTAATGCTTTTTAATGCTTCAGATATAGATTCTAATGCAGCCTTTTTTGATTTTCATCAAGCTTATACTTATAATACTTTAACGCCAATAGACATTAATTATCCGCTGTTTATTTGTTGGTCCGGTTTATTTCGTAATATTGGGGTTCTTGTTCGCGATGGTTTATTCTCAACAAGTTTTAAAGTCAACAACATGCAAATCATTATTGCACTGGTCAGACGTTTGAAAAAATTGCGGTCAATGTACGTAGGGCTATAAAATTTTCAGTGTTTAAGCATTAACACTTCGTCACATCATGTTCGTACCTCGCAAAAAAACTTTGTACACTTTAAAGTCAAGCCTGTTCAATCATAGCTATTTTCTTGTCCTAGTGATGAAAGTGGGTTAGACCTGCGAAAGCTTGAAATTTATATTCAAAATGTTATCATCCACTGTAACCGTGTTTAATTCGTCAAAAAACAAATATTCAGTAATAAAATCAACGTAATCCTCAAAACCCTCAATTCAGTTAGGTCCATACCTTCTGAATAAATTCAAAAACCCTTCGAGTTTTGTGTTTCCCACCAACGCATTCTCATTTATACGTTCTTAACCTTAAAATATGACTTATTTAATATGGTCAGTCGTTTAATAAATCTGGTAAGACTAAGTTGAGCTCGCAAATAAGGCTTTTTAAAAATCTCTCTTCAAACATTAATCTAACGATCTAACCTAACAAGATATCATAAAACTATAGACTCACATCAAACATTAATCTAACAATCTCACCTAAAATCATAAAATCAACACCCTAGGCACTCAGTAGAACATCCGATGCACTCAGTAAAACACCCTATGCACTTAATAAAATACCCTATGCACCCATAAGGAAACACGAATCCCCTGTAAATCATTAATTCTTGCTAAATCTTAAAAAACAAAATCTTTATTTTTCATTGTTTTTCTACATTTTTGATTTTATAGAACACCCAATTGGGTCGTATATTTGTTCCGTTTGGACTTGAGACAAAAAATTCTATGCATTTGGTAGAACACCCTATACACTCCAATGTACGCTATTTACACATAATCTAATACCCTACGCACTAAGTAAAACACCCAATCGGGTCGTTTCATAATTCCATTTGGACGTATGAACACACTCCAACCGCCCAGTAGAACACCCAATTCATCCAGTAGAACACCCAATTCACCCAGTAGAACACCACATGCACCCATAAGGAAACACGAATCACGTATAACTCATTAATTCTCTCTAAATTATCAAAAACAAACTTTTTATTTTTCCTTGTTGTTCTAAGTTTCTCATTTTATAGAACACCCAATCGGGTCGTATATTTGTTCCGTTTGGACTTGAGACAAAAGAATTCTATGCATTTGGTAGAACACCCCATATACTCCAATGCACACCACTTACAAACAATCTAACACCCAGCGTACTCAGTAAAACACCCAATCGGGTCGTTTCATAATTCCATTTGGACTTTGGAACACAAATCAAAAATAAATTTGTGGACATCGTGTGCACTCACAGACACACACACACAGAGAGAGACGGCGCAGACGGCTCGCACTTCAAACACTTTTGCGAGCTGATAAATAGCAAATTATAAAATCCCTAATATATCATAAGTCATAACTTCGCTTAGTTGACCGTAGATATAATCAATTCTGTACATTTTACAAGACGAGATTAATTACAAAATTCAATGCACTCAGTTCAATAATTCAATCCAAATCTTTATTTTCACCACATATTCCACACAAGTCATTTACAAAACATCCAATCCGTGCATATCTTAGTTCCATTCATCGAAACGCTCCATGCACTTATAAATACACCTAATCCATTATTAGCTCGCAAAGGGTTTGAGCGAGCTTATGAAATCGTCTGCGCCGTCTGTGTGTGTGTGTGTCTGTGTGTCTGTCTGTCTGTCTGTGCGCATTTTATTCGTACTTTTTGAATGGAATGAG
>JAHZNA010005151.1:0-35380 GCA_027743935.1 Sinodicranocentrus sp. ZH6 | reverse complement strand
ATTTCCTCATTTATAAGTATATTTTAATTCATCAACACGAATCAGCCAGGCATGCAACTCACGTGAAACAAAGTGAGATTGTTAGTTGCTAATCAACTCCTACATCTTTTATGATTCTATCAACTGGAGCCATTTGTCAGCTACAAATCTCTTCATAGATCTACTTTAAATGAGCCCCTTGTCTTGGTGTTTTGGTGAGAATAAAATAAAAAATTAATGAAAACATGTACTTTTTTCCCTTTTCCCTCCTCATTTCTTTGTCAACGGCTTTTGATCTTCATGTTCAAAGGGAGATTTGGAAAGGGAGATATTTACATGTGGAAAAATGTCACAGCCAGAAGCCACCCATCATGATGATGATTTTATCAGTAGTTCTTTTTCTCTCTCCACTTTCCCTTTCACTTCATCGTGCTCTTTGTTCAATCCACTTTCCCTTCACATATGAAAGAATGTATACATGGGATGGAATGAGAGGAAAAATCATTACGAATTTTTTCACATGTTTCCCCCTTCCAGCCTTGTTTATCGCGTCAGACAAGAGGACGTACGTGTGCGTATGAATATTCCTAATGATGATTTATTGTCTCAATCTCTCGTCCCTTTGCACATGTGTGCTCACATAATTTTTCCTTCAGACAATTTCTCTGAATGGAAATTGCGATTCACAGTCGCTCATTAAAATAACGCAGTAGATTTGACTAGAGGAGAGATTGCCCAAGTGTAAAATTGGTTCGTCAAGGAAGCCTGGGTGAGTACGAGGGACGAGGGAAATAAGAGGAAAGATAAACTTGCCAAGTGTAACTATTCACAGTTCACTCTTCTCACTCTGTCATCTCGAGAGAAACAAAGTTTGCTAGGAGTATATTTGCGCGTGGTATTTGCTCTTATTATCTTCATACTTGGTATATTATGGAGATTACAAGAGAGACACACACAACATATATCGCTGCTACAATTTACAAATATTCTGGATAATATACTCAACACATAGCGTATGTGTCCGGTTTGAATTCATATGCAAATTTTACGATACGATTGTGATGTGAGAAATTTGGTTTCATGTATGATTAGGAAGAAAAGGATAATCCGCCGAAAGTCATTTTTATATGCTGACCCAACAAAGGAGTAAGTTTGTTGGAATAACCAGAGAAGGATGGGAAGAATCTGAAAAAAAAGTTCCACGTGTAGGACACATCCAAGCCTCATTTCACATAGTCCATTAAAATAATTGGAGTCCATTTTGCGTCGAGCAAAAAGCTCCTTTCGCGACTAGAATCTTTTCCGATGCGAAAGAGAGAAAAAATCTTGATTGTGGTAATTGTAGTTTTGGTTTATGCCTTAATGTTTTCACTTGTCTAGGGATGGTGTTTGCTGATTCAGTAGCTTCCTGGGGGGAAGGCGTCACGGCTTTAGTGACAGACATAACTTATACCAGTTTTACTCTAAAACCTCACCGGGAATTTTTTTTTCTCGAGAAAAAGAACAAAACATTTCTATTGTTAAAATTGGGAAACAGGAAGCCACCCAGTTAATTTCTTTTGACAATTTATTTTTCGCTAATAACAGGGATGTTATTGTGTGAAATTTCTAAACAAAAACTCACTTCTTATCTTGTTGGTGTTATCATCCAAGCAATTAAAGAAAGACTGATCTTGGAAAACAAAGCCAAAACAAAGTATGAGTATAGAAGTGACACATGATAAAGATTTATTGTGTAAGACTTCCCCCAACTTTTCCCTCTTCCGCTAACCCTTTTTTATGATGTAGTTCTCTAGCCTTAATATAGCCTCTGCCTTTTTACCATGTTTTAGCCTTTAGCCTTTTCCCTTGTCTTTGACACTTTTTCACTCACACCGCCAAACTTTTCACGCAAAAAAGGGAAAGTTTGCATACAACAATAATAATAAGGTTCCAATGTTCGTATGAGATTTTCCTCATAAAGCAAGACTATTGTGTTACCACGTAATAGAAAATCTTCCACATAAATAATACTTGTACGCTGTAAGGAAGATGAATGCAAGGGGGAAAATGCATATATCATAACAACACAGTATGCACCATGCGGCTGGTTTCTTCTTTAAGCTGTATCCTGTCGCGATGTGTGGAGATGAGAGGGTGAAAAATATGTCATTTTACTTTACACGGTAACTTTGCTCTTTTACTTGATAAGGAAAATGCGCCACTTGCCAATAAACGTATTATTTCAACTAGGGATCCAATATCAAAACATTTTGTGAAGAGGAGTTTTTTTGCAGTGTTTTCATTCCCAGTTTTGAAATGACACCTTAAAAGTTTTCCCTTGGTGTCATTATTATCCTTGGGTAAAGAACCTTCACTCGTTTCAAGTGTGTTTACCTACTTTTCTCAGAAATTTGAGATTATTTTGTAATGACAAATATGCAAATAATGTAAACTTATGTGAAGTGACTTAAGGTATGGAACTCCTTGCTGGAATTTGGTACAAAGGAGGATTTTGACTTTAATGAGAAAATGAAATACACCAATACACTATAATGGGTTTATTTTACATGACCTTGTTACGCAAGAGGAAAAAGGTGGCATGTTCCGTGGAAAAGTTCCAAGCTATTTTGAAATGTTGTTGCGTTGGCTAAAGTTATCTGTTCCTGTTTATTTTCCCATGATATGGTGTTTGAGTTGAGAAAATTAAATATCATATTGTCACGAAATCCAGAAAAAATTGACATACGCACGCACTCACCCTCCTATATTGCGCAACAAAGTCGAAGTCAAGTTATGAGATGTGGCATCATATCCTTGCTAGAGAGAATATTTATTTACAAGAAATTGACAAAACATGTCAACCTCGTGAAATCTGTGAATGATGAAATCTAACTCTTTTGATCCGATTCGCAATCAGCCTATACTTCCTTATTTTGTTGTCATCCATTTTCCCTTCTGTCACAATCAGCAAAGCTCATCTTGTTGTAAAACATGGATGTGTAAAACATGCATAAACTATTGGGACTATTGGGCCTTTCCTTCCCTGTCACTCTTTTTGACCGACCCCCTGTGAAAAGAAATGTTTCAGAGTGTCAAAAGCATTATGAAAATTGACATCCACCCAAAAATCTCTACATAGACGCTTAGTCAGCAGTGAAAATTGAGAACAAAAATAGAATGCTCTTGTCACACATTCCACAGTGCGGGACCTAGTGTAGCAAATGAAATTGATCGGGATTGGATTTGCACACCGTCAAATACACAATTTTTCTTTGAGCTCCTGAAACCTAGCTCTCTTGTCTTGTCACAGAATATAGAGTTTGGGAACTAGTGGAGTGACATGAAAGACAAAAAAATCCAGACATAGGCACAAATAACCTACCTTCGAAATACCAAAGAGTGACAAAATATCCTTCTACTTTATACTTGCTAACTAGGAACAAGAAACTATATCATCATATAATATTCCAAAATCAAACAAAAACACAATTACACTGTTGTCCTCTATATTGCCGAGATTGTTGTTGTCATCTTTTTCCCTTCTTGGAAATAATAGTCTCTACCTTTGTTTCCGCTTTGTTGCTCTTTTTTTGTAGTGTGTTTGCATGAGGGCAAAAAAAATTGTGGAAGGAGGAGGGGTGAATCACTACGATTTACAACACCATTTCCAAGAATGAATCTTTTCCAAACATGGAATTTTGTTGTTGCTTGTTTGCTAAATATGAGCTTGTGTAGCTAATATTTTTGTTTTCTTTAGGGAAAAAATAACACTTTTGCGTGTGTTGGCATCTGTTTTTTTTTTGCGTTTTACCACCGCTCTGATCTTGTTTTTCCATGTGTTGTCAAAGACAGTAAAAATATCATCTGGAAATATAAAGGGGCAATTATTCTCACTTCGTTTGATCTGTCAAGCTGCTACCTAAGAGGATGTTTGCTCCATTCCTGGGAAAAATGCCATGTTGGCAGGAAAATTGGAGAGAATAAAATAGCAAGACTTTCTTTAATAACAATTTTCCCTTTTGTTTTCCCTCTTATACGCGGGAATGACCTATGTTTTCCTCGAGAATGGATGACATTGGGAGAAGCCCAGAAGAAATCATCCTTGTCCTCGAAACCCAGCTCGTCATCAAACTGTAATGGAGAAGAGGGGAGTGAAACAGACTACTTTCCTTTTGTCTTTTAGCATCTTCGGAATCAACAACGATTGGGATGTGTTGTGAGCTTTGATGATTTATGAGTGATCATTAGACAACTATGATGGGCTCAAAATGATGTGATTGATATTTTCCTCCATTTTCACACAAGCAGTAAGCCATTTATTTGACATATAGAGGGAAACAGTGATTGGGATTGTTTTTAGTTCAAGTATTTCCAGTCAAGAAGTGGAAAATATCCTGATCCAGCTATATATTTTGTTTTCTTAGAAAGGAGATAATAAATGAGGATAGTAAAAAACAATGTTCAAGTGTGGGATCAAGCATGAACTCCAATTATCCCAGGATATCAACCATTTTTCACACTTTGTCAGTTGTAATAATGCTTTCTCCTTTGAAGAATTATTCAGGTGAATTGAGTAAAAATAATGAAACATTGAGTCATCATCACAGTCGCATCTTTTATTCTTAATTCTGGATCGCTTTCCCAAATACATAAATACTGTTCAGCTTTCCCCCTTTCGCTTTCATTCAACCAAATATTTTTTGTGGATTTTTTTGTATACATATATTTGTAAGTGTATATCTGTATATTTATCTAATTATGTAACCAGATACATGTTTATTTTTATAGGGAACTAAGTATATTTTATATGTATGTGTGTGTATATTTGTAATGCAAGTAATAAACATACAAGACGATAGTGTGTATACAGTTGGTATCGAATTTTCATCATATTTCATCATCATCTCACATTTCCCCCTGGGACTTGTTTGCTCTTTTAATAATACACATCTTTTTTTATGTACGCAATGTGTCACTTCTCATAAACAAATATAATGCGTAAGTTGCGTAGATCGAGTCTCGCTTCTATACTCCGACACGTTCGTTTGGGTAGAAATTTACTAGGTGCCTATATAGGTAGAGCACACTTACGCCTACGCAGACACACAATGATTTCTAAAGTTGACTCCATAAAGCCATTGGGATGACCAAAGTCCAATGACGTGGCGGAGGGGACACGTGGAAGTTTATTTATTTATAGATTGTGGACTTTATGGCAGCGGGAGATTTGGTTGACAAATCTTTTGTACATTATGTTGTACATGGAGACTTGTTCTAGCAGTTTATTTAATTTATTTAGGTATCTATTTAGATATATTTTAGCTTAGAAAGCTATTTCCTTAATTTACTAGCATAACTTTATTCAAGCTGAGGTTACATATATTTTGCACCATTCGAGATTTCTGACTACTTCATTAACTTCCTATCCAAGTTTTTTTTACCTTACATTTATTTTTTTAACCTTGGATTAAATCCATAACATATTACGTTTTTACATGTTATACTAGTATAAGAATAGTACACAAGATCGTATCGCTTTTAACTGTCTACATAATCTTTAATCTAATTTTTACTACGCTCATCGACATTTTGACTTACCAAAGTCACAACTACTCTCTTTTAACATATCAACCTTTTTTCTTTCTTGGCAACGAGAAACTACGCTGGAGCTAAAAACAAACCTTGCAATAGCGTACTGTGCTATTTTTGCGCTTCTTCTTTTTTAAAAACAAAATCCCAACTGTTTCCTAAGCATCATCAGTCTTTGCATGAGTAGTTTTTTTTTTCAAAATGAGAGACCGACAAGCAGAGCTTTCTCCTCTAAATATACACATTATTCCTATTTACTAACCTAATTTTCTACATTTGCTCATTCTAAGCAGAGAATATAGGCTTACCTAAATAGTCACGAGTATACACAAACTGTTAGTGTCACCTACACCCTTCCTACCTTAAGCGTTTATGGTTTCTAGAATTTACCACTTGCTACATACTTCACACTACATGTAAGAGCGAGGTTTCACTTTCTACAAAAATTTATATCATCAGAGAAATCTTCAAAAGCGCTCAAAAAGTCTTAGCGGTTAAGTCCCTTCAAAGCTTGTTACTTGAGGTGTTGACTTGTCCAACTTTAAAGTCAAACACTTTCTCCATCTCGAATACAAAGTGATAATGAAGACAACCGCTGGAACACACAGAATTGCCTTTGCCCCTTTCAAGATTAGATCTGACACTTCACCACTCACACTTAAATTGTTTATAACACTTCACCTAATTAAGTCTCTTCGTAGAAAAATTGGCTTCACACATTAACCCAAATTTTGAGACTAAAGCTTTTCATCAATTTTAATTATTTTCTAGGTACGTTTCCTCATGACTAAAACATCTCTTAAAATAGCGTTCTCAATGACCCAGTTCCATTACACGTATACACAGTTTAGCTTTAATCAATCCACTAAATAAATCTCGTACGCACCATGAATATCATTGTCGCTTTAGGTATATCTGTATTTGGCGTTATATCGAGAAAGACAGGATTAGCAAGCAACCCGTAGCAGCCCTTAGAGAATATATCTATTTTTATCCTGACACACAGAGGAGCACATTAAATAGAACAATAAAGGTAGTTAAAACCCCTCACCTGGAAACATTTTGATAATTTACCCATTGAGTTCATACAACACCCAGTATTTATCTATCTAAACTCACTTGAAAATTCACCTCCACTCTCCAACACTCTTTTCGGACACTCCTGACAACCCTTTAGTAGCACAGGAGGAGAGCCTAAAACAAAAGACAGGATTAGATTTCACGTCACGCAACTCAAATAATGATCCCTCTCTTGCACACCACCTCTTCCCAAGCTTCTAATCAAGCTATCCTCATCAAGAAAACTCAACTAGGTTTACTCGACTAATTCCCCATGAGTTTGTCCTTGAGGAATACATTCTACTTATTATTTTATACGCAAGGGGGTTTAAAAAAGTTGACTATTTTCTACTCACTTTTTTTGTATACTTGACTTTTTGACATGTGAAAGTTTATTTTCGCCAACATCCCTCCTCCCTTGTATTTTTCATATGTGTGTGGAGTAATCAGAGAAAATAAAACGATTCTAGAGCATAATTAAACCATTTCAGAGCTCATGTATGTGTGTGCCCCTTATTCTCCAAATAATAGAGAGATGTATAAGCTCTTTGGTAAAAGGTTTGGAAATGGGGAGAAAATAGTAGAGAAAGTATTTTTCAACTTGAGAAACTTTCTCTAGTGAAAACTCCACCCAATCATAATTCATTCTGGGGATTGTGATACGTGATGTGAAATCAAAGTACCTGCCAATTACCACCATTTTCCAACTTGCATTCATTTCATCTCTCAAGTTAACTTTGTTAATCGAGAAAGAGCCCCCACCATGACGACCTTATTTTAGCTTGGGTTTCTTCTAGCTACATATATGCTATAATTTTGCTAGAGTAAGATTAAAACTTTTCCACCTTGCTTGGCTCAACTTGTCAATATTAACTGAGAAATGGAATATTATCAAGAGAGAATTTGCTACATAGTCAAGAAGCCTTGCATAACTCTCAAGTGAGGTAAAAGTCTCCCTTCAAAAATACTTTTAGGGCTGACAATGGGAGTGGAAAGTTTTAAACTAAGAAGAGCAAAATATTGTATTTCTTTACTTCTCCGATTTTCCCAAGTTTATATGTACAGCTTAGCTCTAAATAAATATTTTTTAAGGGTTGCACTTGCACAACTATGGGGTTACATATTTACAACATGGCTTTCTTCTTATGTCGAGCTAAGCAATTTTAGAAAGTAGTCCGCTTCAAGGTTACCTTTAAAGATTTTCTTTTAACATTACTTAGAACTAAACTATGCTAAACTTATTTACAGAGTTATTTTTTCATCCATAGGATGCAGGATCTTGCATGATGTGCTCTGGAATAACATTAAAGATTGTTTACGAAGCCAAGGATATTTTTTCTTCTTAGGATGTGGTTTCCCCGATGGAAAGGGTTTAATTATTTACCTCTCTGGAGAATTGTGGATTTTGAGGTGGAAGGTGACCCCTTCATCTTTGAAATAAGAAGGATTTACGATTTACAAGAAGAAAAAAAATAACTGCAAATTTTATTCTATTGAGGGACATGGACTTTTTTCCTTTTCTTATTGATTGCTTTATCTTCAAACTGAAACTGAATTTCAAAAATAGGAACTCCTCAACCTTGTCTAAGATAAAAGAAAATGTATGTAATATTTCCAAACAATGCTGAACAAGGGGTAAAAATATATCAAAACTGCAAATATAATCTTTCAAAGGGGAAGATAATATTTTCTTGGAATATTGAAAGTAGAAGAACCAAACAATATAGTCTACCAAAAGTTTGCCTATGAAAGATAGATTAATTGCATTGACGACGAATGTTTTTGTCCCCTTAATGATCTTGACGTACTTACCTAAGCACTTGAAACATCTTAAATTTTGCTGATGTCAAAGAGGGCTCTTGACAGAAAATGATGTCAAAAGCAACTCACCTTGGAAACAAGCTAATTATAAAGGAAGATAAAAAGAATCCGAAAATGCTTGTAGGTTAATTAATTAATTAGAAATGCTCTAGTATATTCCAAGAGTGAGGAAAGTGATAATTCCTGGAAATTCTTCAGTTGCCACCCAAGATATGTCATCCTGACAAATTTGAAACGACAAGGTATAAAATTAAATGAGGACAGTCTTCGTTTTGACAGGAAACGTTTTGAGTTTTATCATATCCGACGTCTCTTCTCGAAACGGGTGTACAACAGCATCCACAGTGCCAACAGCTTCAAGGTTCTCTTTTCCCTTGGGAGCGTTCCCATCTTTTGTTCCGCCGGTCTCTCCAGATTTGTTCTCTGTTGATGATTCCTTCTTGTTGTTGCTGCTTTTACCGTTATTCTCCTGAGAGGGTGGAGATCCCTGGGTGGTGGCATCCCCATCTCTAGTGGAATTCCTCTTTGGTGCTTCATAATGAACAATGACGTCATTCTTGTCAAAGCTAAATGAAGCGCTAGCTTGTTGCAGTTCCACGCATACGACAGCCACAGGGGTACTCTGAGACAAGGAATTGATTTCTTCAATTTTTTCCAAAACTTGGACAACGGTTTGGGCAGTGTCTTTATTTGCCACTGCTTGAGATGTTGTTGGCAACAAAGACTCTTGTACTGTTTCCCCTCCGTTGCAATTCCTCTGCGAGACGAATCTCTTGGACCGGCTCGTGTTCCCTTGAGAAGCGGCGTGGAAACAGGGCAGAACTTGTTTAAACTCCTTCCGGAAGTTTTCATTCAGCCAGGCTGGAAGCGACAAGAGAGACAATTGTTTTTACAAACATTACAAATAAAAATTCCATTTCACCCTCGAAAAATAATAATCTGTAAATATGACAACTTGAATATCGTTTACACCAATAGCTAAAAGTGTTAACTAGCTAGTGTGAAATTCTCATTTACATTTTCTGTCACATTTTTCATATTTTATTTTTCACTGGCCAAGTCACACTCACTCACCGTATAAGAAAGGGTTGTAGATGGTGGAGCTCATGGCGACTGCATGAGAGAAGAAAAAGCATATGTTGGAATACTTCCAGTCGGCTGCGTCAATGTATACGTCGTTGAGAAAGTTGACGACGTTAAGAGGGAGCCAAGACATGCCAAAGATGAAAACCATAGCAATCAACATTCTATTCGTGCGTCTCTTCCGTTCCCGCTCGAGAGCCTCCTTTTTCGAATTTTTACTTCCTGGCTTCGCCCTCACCCTGTCGGACAGCTTGATGGAGACTTTGATGTAGCAGAAGAGCATGATGATAAACGGCAGGATGAACTGGAGAGTGACCGTGCACCCACTGAATACTTGCCGGGTCCCTTCTGACGGCCAAGCTTCAAGACAAATATATTTAGTATCTTCGGAAAGCTTGTAATGAAGAAATATAAGGTAAAATATTGCTTGCACCGCGGGCTGATAAATGATGTCGTCGTTGTACGTGTAATTTGCATAGTGACTTTGGTTCTGGTCATGGGAGATATAAGTCGGCTCAGTGGTTGGGGCATCTTGGAATGGTAAACTTGAACGATCGGTTGACCAGGATGTGTCCATTTTTTTCAATCTTCTTTTTCAAAACCAGGTTTCAAGATGTATTTGGATTTTATCAAATCATTGACAACCAAATGGAGACAAGAAACGGGCTTTGCTCCTGCAATAACAAAATGTTGTAATCACTCATCTCTATATATTTGTTCCTTTTCAAAAATCACTTTCTTTCCAAATGATAACTCTCATCTATCACTCTAGCTATATAACATAATGCACTTGTGTGTAGGATGGAGTGGGACAAGGACGCTTTTTCATTTTTATCAACCTGTCACTTCCCCTTCATCTTTTGACTGTGGATTTTGAAAGAGTGAAACAAATATATATAAATAAGTCCAATCCCACCTAGAACTGGAGGCTTTCCCAAATATAATATCTTATCATCCATCAACCCTGTAGAAAAGGAGAACTAAATATACTTTCTCCATTTATTCCACATCCTTCCGCATGTTCACTCTGACCTCTTCTTAGCAAAAGAGAGTGAGATGATGCGTGAAAAAATCCGTTTCTGTGTGTCCCTCTTGTCTCGTTAGAAAAAAAAGTAGCTTACAGCCACGAATCTACAGTTGGTGGTTTTACCAGAGTGAAAAATAAGTTGTAATATATGGATTTTCCCTCTTACTCCAGGATTTCCAGTTCAAGGAGAGAGAGAGTTCGAAATCCCATTATTGAACAAGTCATATAATACCCGGACATTCCACAATCTCTCCTTCTTGCACCGATTTACTAGAGGAAAAAAATTGTAGGCTTCACTTCCGAACACAAAAAATAGATGGAAAGATCCTCCTGACATGGACATCAATATAGAAACGTGCCGAGTACATGCATACTTAGATTTTACTGCCTGGACAAGAAATCCCAGAGAAATGGGAGCTCACTTCTGCCTCACTTTTTTCACGCACCACATGGGACTTTAGAGCACGCACAGGGCGAAAATGAGAATGTCTATGCAAAACTAGTGGGGTTGACCGAATACTAGTTTCAAAGAGGAAGTTTGACAGCTTGAAGCCATTTCCTGGAGTAGACACTCCATAAACATATCCATCTTTACTGACCAGCTTGAAATAAAAAAGCTTCCCCTATCACCCCAATAGTGGTGCTCTGAAGGACTTTTTTCTCTCTCGAAAGAAACCCGAACTTCAGTTAGAATGGAGATTTGTAGCTGTCGGGACCTCAAGGTGAGTCACCTTGTCTTATATGCTATTAGAGAAAAAGGTTATTTTCTCAAGCAACACGTTCATTCTCGCCATTAGCGAAATGTTGCAATCCCTCGTCTACTAGAGGTTGTAATGGGAAGCGATAGCTGGAAAGTCACTTTCCATACATCTTAGATAAACATTTTCCCAGCGAGAATGAAAACAAACAAGACTTCTCCACCTGTACATTCATACAACTATACAAAGACTATTTTCTACATAAACTATCGTTTCTTTAAAAATAAATCTAAAATCCTGGAAGGATCCTTTTTTCTCCTTTTTTTCCTTTCTATTATTCTCAGGAAGCATATCATAACATAACACAAGAGAAGAGTTGGATCAGTTTTTAGGCTTTTCTTTCCCAATTTTTTTTTCTCTTTTGGATGAAAAGAAAAGGAAGAGAAAATCTATTATATTGGCTCCCGCCTTCGCCCAACTGATCAAGATAAATGTGTCGTTGTTCGTGCCGACTCTTGGATAGCAATCTTGCTGTAATGTAATCATTAGCTAAAAAGCTCATTGATTTTTTATCCCGTCTCTCCCTCTTTTCTTCTTTTCCGCCAATTTTTTTCTTTCCTTTCTTGATGAGCCCTTTGTGAACATATTTTGTTGTTGAAAAAATCTTCTTTATGTATTAAAAAATAACATGTTTGTGTTGCTTTTCTCCTCTTCCCGAAAGGAAAACAGGGTTGGAATAAAATAATAAAAGTGTGATAACAAAAGTGGGAATTTGCTTTTGCTGTTTTTATTGTTTAATATTTTTTGTGGGAAGTTGGCAAGAGAATGGAAATTTATTATAAGATTATTCATCATTCATGAGAATATCGTCTGGAAAAATAATTGAAGTTGAATTGTTCCATTTTGAAAACGCTGATGATTTCAAGGGAAGAAGACTGAAATTTGACAGCTTTCTTTTCTCTTTTGTGGATGTGAAAAACTTAACTGGAAATTTCAATTTAACATTTGTTGCGTAAATTCACTCCATATTCTGACAAACAGAGAAAGTAAATGTGTGTGTGGATTTGGCATTGATTGACTGAAGCCCACCTTTTTCAATTTTTTTAAAAATGCACTCTGCTTCCTGTCTCATTTCACAGGAGGACAGTGAAGGACAAAAAAGGCGAAAAAATTGTTTTTCCTCTTTGCTCCTTTTTCTTCACCAGATTTACATCTCTAACAAATTTGGACGTATATTTTTGTTGAAAAATATTTACCTTTTTTCCTCTACTTTAACAATATATTTTTTGGAGGTCCCCTTTTGATTTATTCTTTCCTCTTGTGAACTTTCCCCCATGATGAAAAGCGGAAGAAAAGATGGGCAAAGTTTTCTTTTCACGACGTCAACACAAACGGAGCTAAAGTGTGTGCGTGTGCATAACATATAAAATAAAATGGCATGGATTAAAGACGACTTTGGAACTAAGGCTACATATGTGAGAGTCGACAGTTCACTTTTTCTGCTTGGGAAAGTGGCCCTGATAAAAAAATGTAGAAGGAAAACCTAAAACCTCCCTTCCCTCCCTTGTTGTCTGACGACTGGAGTCAGTAAGAAAAACATATCTTTTCCTCCAGCCTTGTGTTTTTTCCTCACACAAATATTTATCTTGTTTCCCGTCTGTAGTCACCCAGAAGGAGCTCCTTGAGTGCAACTTGTTTCCCTTGAGATTCTCCTCCTTTTCTAGGCTAGGGCTGGAAAGGTGAGGGTACACTGGAGTAGGATTTTTTATTGGGTTAGTTATACCAGAAGAGAGAAGATTTTCTTATTTTTTCACTTTCATTTATAACAAGCCCAGCTTATTTCCGAGAGAATAAATAAGTGACAAAGATGTTGGAAGGATGGTAAAATCGATCATTCAATCAAGATATTGTTATAGGAAAGGATACACATGCATAAGTGTCTTCCTAGGAAAAGGTAAGGGTTATTATTGTCACATTTTGTTTTATTATTATACAAAAAAGTAGAGGTGAATATATATGCATAAAGGACGTGGAATGTAACACATGTTCAAAGTAGGTAGATGATAACATAACCATGTGAGGTGAGGAGGAAGGAGATAAGAACATTGTAAGAACTTACTTGTATAACTTTATATTAATAAAAAGGGAGACTCTTATACTGAAGCTGTAAAGGGATAGAGACAGAATGAAATAAAAACGAGTCGTTTTTGATTACCCCACTTGAGTGAGTATCAAGAGGGATTACTTCCAGTGCAATTAGCATATTATGGGGCTTTTCTCGAGTAAAGAGGATTTGTAGCTTAAAGACCCAAAAAGGCTTTATGGAGAAAAAGGGGTAATTAATTAAGTAAAGTTGGAAAAAAAAGTTGTGAACAAGTGCAATTTTTCTCTTCAGTGGAAATATGCCTAACACCTTGTAAAAACAGGGATCCTGTCATGTCAAAGCTCAAAAGCGTTGGAAAGGAAAAAAGAGGGATTTTCTTTCATGCACAAGTTTAATTAGCGTTTTCACAAGAAAAGCTCAAGTTTTGATTTGACTAAGTTTTAATAACGCTAACTATCTAATTTCAAAGCCTCTTACATTTTTTTAAACTTTACAACTACGTAATCATGACATGAGCTATGCTGTATCACTATAAAATATTTTTTCTTCGAAGGAACCCTCTTATTCATTCTCTTTTTATACACTTTTGTTGACAGATTGCAAAAATGACGTTTGAAAAGTCTCCAAAAGAATAATAAGCATTCATCCAACCCTCCATATTTATTTCTCATTTTAGCAAATCGAAAATGTGCCAAAAACGGAAAAAACATTATTCAAACCTATTCCCCTCATCATATCATCTGCAACTGATTGTGAGTGACGTACCATCTTAGCTTGGATGGCGAAAATAAAGCAGAAAATAAAAACTTTTTTTATCTTATTTCTTTTACCATATCCGAAAAGATGGAAAATCCCTAAACTTTCCCCAACTTTATAACCAGGTGGAAATAACTAAAAGTAGGGAAAAAAAGTTGAAATCCTCAAATCTGGCACATTCTGAATATAAACTTTAACACAACTTGTCATTCCCACTAGAACTGGTGGTTCCCCGCGTGGAAAAAAAGGAGGAAAATCTTACATAAGTAAATCGACTTTGTAAACACACCAAAAAATACCCTACTGCATTCCCTCATTTCCCTTTGAATGGAACAACTTTTACAAGATTGAGTCATCATTACATGATTATGGTAAATCCCAGTTTACCTTTAAAACTCCACTATTCCATATTCAATATAAGTTCGTAGGATTTTCGCCAAAATTCTACAATGGAATATGAAATCTTTCCATTGGAATCAAGATGTGATTACAGGAAATCCAAGAAACGTGCCAAGTTCAAGTCTCCAATCTTCCCTCATGATATGGAGAGACGAGAAAAGCACAAGTGTATAAAAATCTCATATATAATACCATTTTCCCACTTTGCAACCACATCCCTCTGATCATCTCCTTTATTTGCATATCTCACACAATCAACCATGAATACACATATTATTTCACACAATTCTCAAAGAAAATAGGACAATCATCCGAGAAACCTAATACAAAAGTTGAACTCGTATAAATTTGTATTCTAGGCGGGAACAGAAAAGAAAATCAAAGTTGAAGTGGCATCCACCTCCATATACGAGAATCTCTATGTGTGTATTAGATTCTAAAAAAAGGTTCTTTAAACAAGTCTACACATTTTTTCTCTTTGTATCTCCGAATCCCAGAAAATCCGCTCATCGCCTTTTCCCTCTCATTCTCTCTTTTTCCCGTTTTTGTTCAAGGGGAGAAAAGAAGTCGGCGGAGAAAACGAATAGATTATTTATTTCCATGGAGAAAGCCTTCTCCGTTTACATGACACCTATCCAGAGGAAAAAAGCCGACCGGCAGTGTTCGAGGATAAAGTTAATAAATGTTCTGTCAATAATATTGCTCAAGTTATTGCCTCCTCTTGTTCCACAGAAAATACCTTAGAAAACTAAAGAATCATCTTTGGTGTCGGTATAAACCTTTTCCTTAAGAAAGTAAAGATACAGTTTGGGGAAATACTTTGGAAATGTAAACCACTTTGGTGCCTCTTGTTATTGTATATTATTTTTCTTGGAAAAATTGCTAAATTCTTTAATCCGATCTTTCCATATTCCAATACAAATTATTTGAAATGTTCTTCATCCTGAGATATTACTTGTGAGAGGTATTTTTAAAAGGGCTTTTGTTACGTTCCAAACAAAATAGTATTTTTTTTAAAAGATCCCATCCTCTCCTCTCATCCGAGTTTGTCATGGGTTGGAGTGATTTAAAAGCAATAAAGTAGTTTAACTCGGGCTTTTCGTGGAGTTTTTCTCTCTTTCAAATATCCTCTAGAAATTATTGTGATGTGGAGATTTCCATCAGGATAAAAATATATATTTCATTGTATTTCCTTTTCGCTCTTTTTTTTCTCTCTCTCCAACATAAAAGGAGAGGATACTCCTTGACTCGTAGAATTCTAGCTAAGTACCACCTTATGATGTAGTAACGGGGGAAGAGAAAGGTTTTCTGTTTCTCTTTATCTCCCTCCCATTTCCTCTGCTCACTGGCCTGAATTCCTGAAACGTCCATTAATTTCAGCTTTAAGAGAACCTCATACATGGGAGATAAGATAAGCTGTGTCAATATATGGAAGCCGGTATTACCTAGAAAATTCCAAGTATTCACACACACAGCTACATCGAGAAAGGGATAAAATCACCTTAGAAAAAAACTGCATCTTTTTTTCCACTCTGAAGGAATCAGTCGGCCGCAAGGCATTCACTTACAATCTTGTTCGCATTTTTTATCTAGTCTTTTTTTTCTATAAGCTGGAGAGTAAGAGGAAAAAGGGACAAAAAAGTTTGGAGAATGGAGTGGTGGTACATGTTAGTGGTGAAAATGGAAGAATGAAAGGAGGTGAAGAAGAAGAAGAAAAACACTGAAAATATTCATACATAAGTACGAGTGTGCTAGTGGATATTATAAAACGTGATTTTTTTTCTCTTCTTCTCCAGGCTCTGCAAAGCGGAACGTGAAGGGTGGGATATTTCAAGGTAAACTAAGACTGCGTGACAAGTTCTGGAAAAAAGGAAATAAAGTCGTGTGAGGTTTGCTCACCCATCAAAAAATTGTTATATATTTCACTTCTTCTCTGTTGATATTACGCAGATTTTATTTCCCTCATTTTAGCTCATGAGGGGAAGACAGGCAACACTTGGGATATTTATTTAGAAATGTAATACGAGTTTCAACTTGAGAAATGATGCTGAAGGAATTTTCTCTACCTTATAATTTCTAAATTATGGCCGGGTTCCGAAACCAAACTATTTAGTATGTATCTAAGAAATACGTGTGTCTTCTATGCTACTTCTACGTATAATGAATATCCATTAAAGACATGAAGCCGTTCTTTATTTCAGGTTTTACACCTACTTTCTCGAAAAGTGAATCCTTCACCCTTGAACAGACACAGTATGCGGTGACTTCCTCTGAACATTTTCCTGACTACTCTCCACTCCACAGACGAAATTCTTTTTATCCCTAACCACACAAGGTTTAGGTTATTCTCTGACAATAATAAAAAATGCATCAATATGTAAACCAGACTTTTATGGTGACTACACCCAATATCCCCTGTTCCCACAGGATGGTTCGATGAGCCGAGTTTCCTGCCAGTGGTAAGTAGTCGAACAATTCCTTTTCTTCTGGACAACCTTACACTTTCCCCCTGTATTTTTTCGCCTTTTTAGAAATAGGATAAAAAATGTACTATTTCCTCCACCATGTGCACTATCAAAATGTGAATTCTTCTGTCCACTTTTATCCACCTAGATACGTACCACTCTACCATATCAACATTCCTAAGGGATTTTTTTTAACATAAAG
This sequence comes from Sinodicranocentrus sp. ZH6, assembly GCA_027743935.1. Taxonomy (NCBI): domain Eukaryota; kingdom Metazoa; phylum Arthropoda; class Collembola; order Entomobryomorpha; family Entomobryidae; genus Sinodicranocentrus; species Sinodicranocentrus sp. ZH6. The sequence goes on along the minus strand of JAHZNA010005151.1, from coordinate 18,216 downwards.
CTTTCTCTCAACAACATTGTTAGCCAAGCACATCTCTTTCTAAAGAATCTACCTATTTTCGAGAAGTGTATAATATGATGCGTATTTTTTCAAAAACCTGTTTCCATTCGGCTAGCCAAGTATATAGTAAAAGGAATGTAATATGCCATGGTTAAAGAGCCTAAGGAAAGTTTTAGAGAAAGTGAGCAACTCACAATCAGTAAGAGAAGATATTAATAGCCGGCGGCATTCACACTACGGCACACTTGCCAAAAAACCTAAAGGTAAGGAAGAGCAACCAGTTAATCTAAAAAAGGAGGGAGACGTGGTGAAGAATGTTTTGCCAAAAAATGAGAAGAAAAAATTAGCAGTCTCAACTTACCCTTTTGCTCTTTTCAGAATATTGATACAGGTAATACTAGAGGTAAAAGAGTTGCACGATTTGTTTCCAATTTAGTTTCAATTTCATTGAAAAGGAAAAATGCACTCCTCGTCCTTCAATTTTGTAGCGGATATGGGAAAACATCTTGGGGCGAAACTATCTTATTAACATATTTTGCACACATGAGCAGAATATATTTATTATATATTGCTGGAATATCATCTGAGACCAAAGAGCGTTTCATATTTCCAGTCTACTTTGTACACCTTGTAAGGATTAGAAATGTTGAAGAAAATGAATGTTTTTTATTTGCACCTTATCCAGAGTATTTATCATAAGGAATAAATTTCCCAGTATTGTGTTCACTTCGGATCATTACCTTTTATTGCATTTTCTCTTCTTCCATACTGTAGTCAATCATTCGAGAGAAAACTTGGGTGAAAATTGCAATTTCATTTTGAAAAAGTGCAAAGCACATGTACGGGGCGAAACAACCTATTTTTCTTTTCTCTTTGCCCACCCAAGAACAAATTACTTTGAGCCTTCTCAAGTGACGGTGATGATGACATGGTTAATAGCCCTGGGTGGGTGGAGCTCCTCCTCTATCACGCAGTAAGAGTGACATATGAGACGAGGGAAAAAAAGTCAACAAAAAAGGAATAGGAATCACGCTCTTGTATAATAACTTGTAAGCATGCATTCCACATTCACATATTCCGTTTTTTTCTGCAGCAAAACAGACTCGACTGTCAGTGTAATTCAAGTCGTGGACTTTAGCCTGCTTTTTGGTCAGGAAAAGAGGAAACAAAAAATGTCATGTAGGCAAAATGTGACCAACATGGACATTAAACATTTTTTTCTAACTGGACGTTTTTGTTCTCGTCTGGTAAAATGGTAAATTTATCTCTGCGGAAAATTTCCAACTCTGGAAAAGTAAACAACGAGAGAGCCATCGACGAGCGGCTTTTGGCAAGAGGCTCATTAGTCTATGGAATGTTTTCTCTTAAACAAAAGGATTTTTTTGTGTATGAAAAAAATTACACATGTGGACTTTCTATAAATATCAATGTGTGGAGAAAGCATTGCTTCAATGAAAACAGCTTTCGTGGGGTCTTTGGAATGTAACATTTATCAAAGGGTAAACCGCCACCTCAAAAATGAAAACTTTTCCGTGAGAAATTAATGTCGACATAAAAATTCATGTTTTGGATCCCCTTTCCCGCCCTGTTTAACATACAAATTACCTCTACCATGACCTTCCACAGGTTTGCTGAAGCTTTTAAATTTGATCAGAGTTTCTCTCAAAGGCATTTCTATGGTGGAGAAAGTGCCGCTTTTTGTGTTTGTCTTTGACTGCATGCTTGCACACCTATGGATAGTAGCAACAGTGGGAAATTATCAAAGGTGACTATGGAGTTTTCAAAGTTGGAAAGTTTTTCCCCACATTTAATAAAAACCATAATATGCAAATGACATGGAGCTGAGCATAGTAGTATTTATGAATCGATGGAAAAGTCAAGAGGTGGGATTGCTTCAAGAATATGAGAAAGATTTTAAAGATTTTTTACAAAATATTCTCATCATCCCACCTCCTCAACCTTCTTTTGTGAAAAAGTTAAATGAAAAAAACCAAACCGTGAAGGTGGTGTTTTCCCACATTTATACATGCTTCATGTAGAAGCAGCTTTGGAAAAGTTATTTATATCCTGGATGCAGCTTATTAAAGGATTTACCAAGTTGATCTTGGACAAATATCCAATGTAAAAGATTGTATAGAAACAGTTTTTATTATAAAGAGCTCTCCCAATTAGAAAGTTGCTGCCGTGAGGAAACCTCAAAACGCTATCATTCCATGAGATCCCTTATTTTCGATTCACCGCGGGATCATAAACCTAATAAAAATACCTAATAAACTTCCTAGCGCTGCTGTTTTCTTGTTATTCCCTCAATCCTGGCTTTTCCAAACTATACAAAAATCAGTTAAAGACTTGCAGACAGAGGAATAATAAACGAGATTTTTTCTTGGAAATGGATCACTAAAAAATGAGTTTTCTTCGAAAAACACAAAAACTGATAGAGGGAGATTAGCCGGAAAAGAATCTGCTTTCAATCTTTCTCTTGATCCTTAAGCACATTTTTGTTGGGAATGTGAGGTCTCCTCCATTTGAAGTAACAGATGGGTACGTAAGTTCATGCAAAAAAATAAACTAAGAAAGCACACCTGGTCTTTTGTACAATATACATGTATTTAGTATTTACCTATTGATGATATCCCCGGTACTTTTCTCTACTTTATAAAAAGAATTTATTGTGAGTTTGAAAATCCCAGAATTTGATTCCATTTTCGTTGCACCAGACATGGTAATCTATTTGAAAAGTATGGAGGTAAACAGCTAGCTGTCAATGTTGATCTATGAATATAAAAACGTGAAAAGGGATTTTTCTTTTTTTCTTTACACCTTGGTTCTTGGCTTTGAACAGGTTTCACTCAAGTGAAATCTGATCCTAGGATTGGAGCAAGTAAAAAAAATCTTGACACTTGGAGAGAAACCCAGAGTAATAATCCACAGAAACCAAAGGACTGCAGTGATACAGAAAAAAGAGGGGTTTTAGCTTGAAAATCTATTTTAATCCGTTTGATAATATTCTTTAAAAAGCCTAAAGCAAATATTTGACTTTAGGGAAAGATATCAAGCATGTTAAGAAAAATAAGGATAAAACGGTGTTAAACGTATAAATAGTAAAAAGTTTATAAAGTTTCTGTCATTTTTCCCATTAATACACATACCCAAGGTTGAGTAAAAGCTTAGGGATATTTTTCTCTTGCGTTTGAGAGAGAAAAAAGGATTGATTGATAGCGTAATGGAAAAGTTGTGCAAGGATATTGAATGAAGAGTGGAGAATAGGGTAGAAAATAGGGAAATGAGGAAATTTGATGATGAGTCATATCAAACGGATGTTGTGTATTTCCCCCTTATGTAAGATATTTACGTGTATAGATCATATTTGCAAAAGGTGTATGATGGCGATCAATGTTGAAGTAGGATTTAGCACTGAGGCAGTGGTAACTTGAGAGTATATATCAGAAAACGCGTGGGCAAGTTTTGCAAACGGTGTTAACTTCGCAACTACGTAGTTCGCAATATAATAGGCTTACAAATGTGTTGATAATTTTACACAAGTTTTTAGATTAGATAAGGTGAACTAATAACATCCCTTGGAGCTCTTGAATGGGAGAAAAGCGTAATTTATTTTTTTGTTATTTTTATCACGCCCTCGAGTTTGCATATAAAGTTAAATCCCTTATTTTCCAGTGTTTGATAACTATGCACTCATTAGGTCATTGAAAGCAAGGTTTTATTGCGAATTTGCAATGAGTGAAAATTTAGACTTTATTGTGAAAAACAGATTTTTTATTTGTCAGCACCAAATTTTAAAACTTTATATTGTCCCCATTCAAGTGATCCATAGCATTTTCACAAAAACAAGCGTTTCGGTGTAAATATTTTCCACATTTTAAAAGGCAATTTAAGTTTTTATCGCTGTCATAACATAACTAACATATGCTTCCCTCCAGAAATACTTGTATCAAATAGTTCCAAGTTGTAACCCAAAGAAAAAGATTTACACACAGTGTGCACAGCACACATTCACATTCACCAAAATTCACCCTGAACATTAAAGCAATCAAAAAAACGACTTTTTACCGCATCCACCTGGAATATCAACTACGCACAGGAGAAAACCCCTCAAGAGAAAAAACGCTTTCAGTGTAAAATGCAAAGTGAGCGAATAGCTCTCAAAGGTCATTTGAATGTGGTGAGGAGAGATAAAGAAGAAAAAAGTTGTATATTTTATATCCCTTCTTGGCATAATAAGAGAGCGGATAAAAGTCGTAAGTGACGTGGGATGAATGTTTCGAAACCCAACAACTCACCAAAAAAAGGAAGATTGGAGGTATTTTTTTCCTACCTGAAATTTTCTCAAGAAAACTTACAATCTCCAAGATTTTCCTCGAAAACTCAAGACAGAGAAAAATTGTAAAGAATAAAGTGGAATAAGAAGCCTAAAAAGAAAGCATCTTCAATACACCATATCATCTCATCATCTCCAAGTCATATAAATGAGCTTCAATTTCTATTAAATTACTTTATTTCCCGAAGAAAAGACCCTGGATGTTTTATTTTTATAAAGAAAATGTACATGATATTCTCTCCATAAAAAATATTACATGTATTATCTTCCCCGAAAAATCTCCTCCTTTGACTTGTCATTGTTCTCATAAAAATGTGAGTAAAAAGTGTAAATAGCACATATCCTTTATGATGATAGACTGCTATAATATTCCCATCTACACTTTCCCTTCCTCCCATTTTCCCTCTTTTAGTAAAAAAAAGGCTCGCGAAAGATCCTTGAATGGGATGAAAACGGAGAAAAGCTTTGAATTGGTAGCAACACCATAAATTTTCTCTCCTTTTGAGTGTGCATCATTCTTGGGCAATAATTACCGACACTTTTTTGCTTCACTGGAGAACACTTTTTTGTGATTTAGGGAGAACCCCTTTTGAAAAATTGTAATGTTCTTTTCTAATGTCTATTCAAACCTGGGTAATTTACAAAACAAGTTATACTTTTCTAGTGGTGTCCTATGTCTCTACTGAAGAGTGCAATATCCCAAGCTCTTCATATCTCTCCACTTTCAGAAAACATAAGCATCACCTCCATCCCTCCATGGCGAGGGCTACATTATTTCATTTCAACCTTGAAAAGAGGAGAAAAGGATGGAGAGTGTGTGGCGAGGATATTATGATACTCCACAGCTGGTGAATGAAGGTCTGCATAAGTGAGTTTACACTTGAAATAATGAAAAATTTCTCTCTCTCGCTTGCTCATCTTTTTTGCATGTCCTTGTAGATATGTAAACAAGGTAATTCCCTTGTAAAAATGGGTGGGCAAGCAAACTCTTCTTGTTGTATTTATTTACTAACTTATCTCTATTTTTCTTTATTAGAAATCTCATCTGGAAAATGTACCAAAGGCTGAGATGTGAAAAGGAGTTGAGTTGTTCAAGGAAATTTATTCACTTTCCATTTGAGTGTTTACAATAAAAATAGGAAAAGACGGCTTTTTGCAAAGTAAATAATACGCATAATAAAGTAGATCCAACTTCAATTTATGAAAGACTCCTTGCTCCTCATTACCCCTGGAAAAACATGCTCAAGGTTATTTAGAGACAATGAAGGCTTCCTCCTCGTGGCTAGATTTTTGTAACGTTTCCTAAACTCAGGAGATCTTTTGTGCAATTGTGAATTTCCTTAGAATATATGTCCTTGGAATGCATTATGTTTTAATTGAGTATCCCATCCTGACAATTTCACTCATTTATTTTCAGGGACACCGGCTTTCTAGTGAAATAATGTTATCAACTTTTCCTTGAATTACCCCCAACCACTTGATAAAGTTGTAAAAAGAAAACCTCATTTGGAGAAAAGCGGAAAAAGGATATTGTCTTTAGACTTTTCCACTCTGTTATGAAGACAGAAAATGATAAATCGTTTGCTGGGGAGTTTCCCACTTTCTGTGTAAATCATAAGGGATGTAATATTGAATACATAATTCATGAACTTTCCCTACCAAAGAGTATTTAATAACAATAATAGTACTTTAATCTGGGAAATGGTGACAATGTTAATTCTAAAATATGGGGGTTTTTTCGCTAAGTATTAATTCTAAATTCTTTTCACCCATTTCACAGGTGAAGGATTATTTTTTGTTTGTAATTAACGTCTTTTGTTTTTGCAAAAGCAACAGCTATATTGTTAACTTTGAGGAAAAATGGATGTATACCGTTTCCATGCATTTATGTAAATACCATTGGCCAAATTTTCAAAGAGATTTACCAATATTACATTACCCCCTTGGGCTTCGCTTATTACAATATGCGTTCATCGGAAATGTCTCCTGTGTATTTTCCACAATGGAGAAAACACACATTCTTTCTGACGCCTTAAGTCAAGTACATGTATTCAATCAACAAAATCGTAGCCGACTTGAAGTGTAGGAAACCCTGTAATAAAGAACGACCAACTTTCACTCATTGTTTTTCCCAGACATCTATCCGCTCTGATCCGGTCACGAGCTGGCAAAACGATCTTTCTAGGCTCCTCCCTACTTTGTAGAGGATGAAGTATGCAAAAATATATACTTCTTCATTTACATATCTTACTACGCTTTCGAATTTCCCATAACATTCCTCATTTTAAAGGGGATCTGAGAAAAACAGGAAGAAAACGATAGCCTTGAAGAAGACAAAATCATTTTTACATTCTACTTTCACAAGAGTAATGATTATGACAATGAGCCTAGATGAAGGATGAAAATCCTTCGACTCTCTTTCTAGTCATAACTTTAGCATTTCTAGTGGAAAAACAGGAATGACAACAGAAAAAAATCAAGAGACCTTTTTTAGTTGAATCCAAGGGATTGTAATATTTCCATGGGTAATATGGACGAGGAATACAAAACTAGGAGAAAAAAATCAAAAACAACTTTTCAAATCAAGAAAAACTCATCTTCAGACATTGCAATTTTTCTTTGCAAACTTTTTTCCCTCGTCTTGTTTACTTAAAAGCCAAGTAAAGAGTATTTTAAGAGAAGATGACAAATTGAATAGAGAGAAAAAAAGAATAAAAGATGAGGGATAAATGAAGTAGCAATTTTTTCTCCAAAGGATCTCCCTCACTTTGCATCCCCCTTGCGAACAAGATTTTCCCTATATTTGAAAGGATTGAGTAAATCTGAGTCCTTTAGAAGTATATTTTTAGAATAGAATTTGATATTTTGAGGATACATTTCTTTTAAAAAAGAGGTACATATAATCTTGTTTTTTATCCCATTTACAAACATCCCTTTTCCCATCTTCTTTACCACATTCATCAATCTGGAGAAAAAGGGAAAACACGTTTCCCTTTTTTCTTCCTTTTATGAACGAAGGAAAAGTGAAGTAATCAATTTTTGTTAGCAGGAAAAATATCCTTCGTGTTGAGATGATGACAAGAAAGAGTACATACAAATGGAATAGGACTGCACAACCTTGGTAGAAATCAATGGGAAATTGTGTGCAAGCTGGGTAAAATTGCATTTTGATATTTCAAGCATGAAAGACGCCAGGAATGGAGATAATTAGGTTGTGTCCAAAAATGGCCACTGTTCCGCTCCATTATGAAGTTGAAGTGTAAACACGTCATGTAATAAACATCTATTTACTTGATAATACAAGAGAATGGGAGAGCCTAAAATGACAAAAATACTCCGTTTCCACTCCTTTTATTAGATTCTCCAACGTAATCACGTAATAATGTTGGCTCTTAATAGGGTGAAGAGTTTTCCGAGAAAATTTCCGGCATGGAGTTTTTCCCCAAGTACGACTTGGGTTGGTGCATGAATAAGGATTCTTCCTCAGTTGAGCATTCCTTCATGGAGAGAACATTTCCTGAGTTTTATTCCTGCCTACCTTCACTAGAGTGGGAAATACCTTCAGGATATCGTTATCGTTATACTATCCGTGTATCTGATCGTTATTAGATTAAAAGAATTTTTTAAAACGTTTCTTCATAAAAAACTACATTTTTCCGAGAAAAGAATAGAAAACATGCGTGTGTGTACATAATTATGGGGGATTCCACTGTGCAAATATTCCAGTTTGGAAAAAAAGCTCTATAAAGGGGACTAGGAATAGTAAATGTGCATAGGTATTTGCGAACGAAAAATTTTCTATGAAGAGGAACAAGAGAGAAAATGAGGTCTGGAGAAAAACATTTTTCGTTACCTTTCCCAGTTATCAGTTTCCTGGAGGGGATCACGTAGTTAGAACTCTTTTTATGTATAATAGTGGATGCGCATCCAATGTTAAATGATGGAAAGGAAAATAAAGTGTATTAAATGCTCACCTTTAATCATTTTAAGTTGTTTGAAATAAATAATAATAATTGTGACACTTTCTCCTTCGCTAGGAAATGTGTGTTTTCTGAAAAAATAAAGATTTCTCAGCTCCTCTTGATAATGACTTACGACTACTTTCCAACCTTTTGTTATTAGTTAATGCTTGAAATTGAGTTAATTTATAGTTGAGTTAATCTGGGTGAAATGAGAATTTAGCTTGAAATCAAAGAAGACAAAGACAATTCTATTTGTAATTCCTTTTGAGAAGGATACACGCAAAAAAACTGAAATTGAGTCTGGTTAGTTTCAAATTTGTAAACTTTTGACAGTGTTAGCTAACATATGTATCATGATGTAAGTCCTCACGTGAAAGAAAAACTAAAAGTCTCTTGTAAAATGGGAAAGGTTTGAATTCAAAATTCATCCACTCACAGAATTGGAAAACGTGGCATTATCTTTACAAGGAGGAGGAGCTATACTTCCATAAAAAAATCTGAATTTACGAGTCCTTCACAATAAAAAGTTTGTTTTTCCCTTAACTTGTAACTTTTTTTTATGCTCAATTCGAAAAAAAAACTATCATCGTCGTCGTTGCGCATTGCATTCAAAGTCGACTTGTGTTTTATTTGAGCAACTTTTTCCGTTGGAAAAGTGTAGAACATGAGTTTGTGCAAAAGTTCAATGGCGATTTACGAACTCGTTGCAATTTATCCTATTCCCTTTTTTCACACACATGGAAACGCGGCAGTAGAGGAAAAAAGTTATGTTTGAACCTTCCATATAATTAGTGAGATTTCAATTGTGTATTCTACCATTTTAATAGTTACATTGTATATTAGTACTTGGAGTGGGGTCCTTTCCAATTTTAATGACTGTGTGCTTGCTCATCCTCTAAAAAAATATGATCAACGTGGTGATATCCCCCAGAAACGAAAAAAGGTTTCTGGAAGGGGCACATTGAACACATGAATATTTGAACAATGTGTGCTTCACCTCAAGTTGTATTGACAAGTATGTATCAGTACATTTCTTGTCCACTAGTCAAAATCCTGTTTACTTTCATCCTTTTTAAGAAATTTCGATAAATTTACTGCTTATATAAGAAAGTCGTGACAACTTTTGGGAAATAAATTACCCTTCATATATCTCGAATTAATGAGGCAAAACGAAATACAGATTTTGTCAACCTCTGCCATCCTATTTATTTCTTGAGGTGTGCCTAATCTAATTCTCTTTTCTTTCAGACTTCCGTACAAAAACAAATCTTATTATATTTATGTTCAAAAGAAAAGAGACTAGTGAAATAAGCAAATATTATTCACTTAATTAATCTGCAAAAGGGAAGATTTGCTAAAGCTCTTTTTGGAATGAACTTAACCACCCTTAAAACATCATCTAAAGTCACCAGTAAAGTCTTGTTTACCCCTTCAACATTCTCAACGACGTTCAATCAAGGGTAGCTTAAAATAGCTAAATTCAAGGTATTAAAATTGAGCGAGGAAAAATGTGTGAAAATAAGCTAAGCTAATCCTCTCCATTTAGTGATAATGACACTTAATCATCCAACTCCAGGTTGGGATGGAATCAACACGTTTGATTAAACCCTCATTAAATTCTCTCCGTGTGAATCTATTTCTACACGCAAAGCTGCCCACCACACTCGTGTATTGAGGCTAAGCATAGCGTCGTGTGATTAGGTTACTTTCATTGAAAATTCAATTTTCTCTCAGGTTCCTTCACCGATGACTCAATTATCAGTCCACCACAGGAAGCTCAATCTTCTCTTTAAACACACACTTTCCCGAGTGGATTCAGAAGATAAAGCTTGAGAAGAGAATGGACAGAAAAATTGACACTTATCAACATGTCAACAGTGACAGGAAAAGTTGTTGACGTCAGGCAGCCAAATTCCTTTATTATACCGGAACGTGAGCTTAAAAGAATCCATTGTGAATAAAATATATTCCACGATTAGTTAAAACTCTCTTGCTATTATGTTCCCTATAAATAGCTACCAAATATGCAAACTTTGATTGGCACTCTGAGCATATGTTGACAAGAGGCTTAGGATATATATCCCAATATAAAAGGATTGAAGGAATTAGCAGTAATAAAAGGGAGATTAGAGTGATCTCAAGTGGAAATCCCTTGTAATGACATAACTATTCAATTTATGCGTACATTTAGCCAAACTCTTTTTATCATTGTACTTCTCGCTCGCCTTCCTCCAAAATGGTTATTAGAGTTACCCCCCAGGAAAAATCCATTCTCTCCTCCCTCTCTCCACAATTACTGCTAAAGTGTAACCATCCCTATAGAAATTGGCGATTATTATACTCCTCTACGATGATGATAATGCTGATGACTACATAGCATGTCGATGTGTATCGGATTTCAAGTTGTACTTTTCACATTATGACATCATCTCACATCAAACATTTCCTCATGCAATTCTCCCATGTAGTCGTGATGACATGGTAAGGGAGCGGAAAACTTTGTTAAGAAATAAAAAGGAACATTCGCTACAGAGAAAATTGTATGTTTAGTCATTATGTTTGCTTATCTCATTGGATCACTTACACAATCTGGGTAATATACCTAAAGGATAAAAATGTAAGAGTGGAAAGGGGATAATATCATGTTCAAGAGAGAGAAAAGGGAAAAACCAGAAAACTCTTGCACGCTCCCATTACCCCTATCTCGCCCTTTCTCAGGTGAACATAACCGTTGAAATTGGGAGGTAAATGTCGATACACTAAAGAAAAAGTAGACGAACAGAGTGAGACAGGGAGCACGAATTCTACTTTTTTTTCTGGGTTGCATGCTCCGTCAAAAATACATAGGTATTCTAAGAGCTCAACTTCACCGTCGCCAAATACCAATGCATGTTTCATTAACCACCACCACTACCCATTGTGACTTTTCTAAGGAGGAAAATATATTTGAAGAGAGTTGGCTAGAAAACGGGGACATGGTGACCAACCTTCATCATCATCGTCATCTTCGCCTCATTGACCACTGCATTTTTGTGGAGAAAGGCAAAGTATCGTAGAAAACTGCTTTATTAATAGAGGTTGTACAGACATTTCCAGCTCATGGGAGACCAATAAGGCGGAGAAAAATGTAAAGAATTTTTTCCTCTTTCTTCACATCTCCTCTGTTCCAGAAAAGATGAGCTTATATAAATGGATAACTTTTTTTTTATTTACTTTTTGTTGACATTTGGGTTTGAACTTTTTTAATGCATTTTTTCGGAATTAACGACAAGGAAGATATTTAATGTGGGAGGATATAAAATAAATAAAATTCTTCGCAACATTAACATTTGCAATAGTAAATTCGTAGTTTCCCAGCAATTGGTTACCATTGAAGAAACTCGTGGAGAATTATTTTTGAAATAGTTTGCCTCCTTATTAATGTTTTCCCGAAAAAAATAAAGATTTGCTATAGGGAATAATTCCTTTTTTGCTTCAAAAAAAGGCGACAATGAACATAAAACGACATTCGATTTTCTTTGAAGATGGCTCTTTTAACCCTATTCATTTCATAGTATGGCTTTCCCCATAGACAAAGATTAGTCAAGGGAGAAGTGTCCCTTTTTATTCTTGTATTTCCTTATACTTTTGTAAAGCTTCTCAGCCTTCAACACATCTATTTTCTGAACAAGTTCAATGATACAGATGCACAGTGGAACAAGAGCTTGTTGAAGAGAAGGAGTTAAAGAAAACACAAAGTAGATATTCTATGAGCTTGTGCCATTTCAAATAGCGGGGAAATCTTTGTGCCTAGTTATTTTCCCCTCTTGTTTTACAAATCCCTTCATTCTTCACTCCTCCACTCGAACAAAACTCTTTTTCCTTTTGATTTCCTCCTTTTTCCATCTGTATATGTCTATACGATGATGGGAATGTTGTTGTGGATTTCATCTCTTTTGTATAGATAATGTATTTTTATACATGAGAGGATTCAAACTGCCAGTGAAACTCGTCTTGTCTTCGCTGTCTGTCTTTTCGAAGAAAGAGTTGAGTTGAGTGTATAAAATCAAATAGAGTTTATCCTTGAAAAAAGGAATATATTTTGATGTGGGATTCGTATGCATATGTACATGAAATAAAATGCTTACGTTAAACTTCCATTTCATTAAACGCTTCTTCCCTCTAAAAAAACGGCGAGATGGAGAGACGAAGAAAAAAAAAGTTATTCTTCTTGGCAACTTTCTCTCTCAACTTTACTCACATCACATTCAACTCGTCGACTCTCGCATTTTCGTTGAAATGAGGGGAATGTTTGTTTGTTCCTCATTCAAGAATGAGGCGAACACTTTCAGACATCAGTCAGCTCATTGCTTTTCCTTTTTTGTAAATTGCGTGCACACCAAAGGCTCATCCTTGGGATGGCGGGAAACTCCGAGGTGAAATGAACCGCAGAGTGGGTTTTCAAAATTTTCCAGTATTTTCTCTCTCTCATTTAGAGAAAGAGAATCGTTGAAGGGGCATGTGCTTTAGGGACTTGAAGGAATATGTGTATTTTTTTGCAGACGAAAATTGTTTATTTTGTTTTTGATGAACAAAATGGCTGAGTGTTTCTTCAGGGAATTTTAAAAAGCGAGGAATGAACTGGCATTTGAAACTGTTCTTGAGACAAGTAGATAAGATGAAGAATAATTCTTATTTGGGATTGACAATGGACGAGAAAAATGGGCCCGTCGCTAGGAACATGTTGTCCCAAAACCGTGAGTGGAAAGAAGAATGAGTAATTGTTGGAAATTGTGAAATTGAAGGTTCCTCACAATCAGTCATATAGATATGTAAACAACAAAAAGCAAACAAAATATGACAAGTATATGTTTTAGTTTCAAGTTGAAAAGAAAGCAAGTATCAAACCATTAAACATTCCTGACAGATGTGCAAATAAAGTCTGATGATTAACTAGACGACAAGGAAAGTTCACGGACAAATTATGGAAACTAATAACGGGTGAAAGAGTGATGGTATAAAAATGGAGTTTTAAAAGAAGGTTCTTTCGACTAGAAAATATGTCTGAGTCTAGGTGGCCAATTAAATATGCATGAGAAACTTTTTTGTGAAAATTTGCATTTGATCTAAATAAAGAATCTCGCGTAGGTTAGGTATTCGCAATTTGTCTGTAGTCTTACCTTAAATGTTCAACTACAAACGAAATCATGACGTTGGTTCTTCCTTTCTTTTTTGACTTGGTTGCTTTTTATGATTGTAATTTATTGCTTTATTGATTTTCCCTAAAGCATAATAAAAATTCCAACCATTTTTTGGGGCGGACTGAGAATCTAATAAAATTGAAAGATTATTAAAAACTTTTTTTCTTTCATCCCTGAACTTTTCCCATCTTGTCTTTATATTCAAATTCTAACCAGCGAACAGCACAATTCTACAACAGAACCCTAATTATGCAGCAGCAGCAGGAAAATTAACATTTTCCACTTCCCAATGTGATTTCCTCCCTTATTTCATGTCTAGCTAGAATCCATCTTCGGAAATAGGATATAAATTGGTGACAACTTGAAATCCACAGGATTCCTAGTTTTATGGTTTTCCTTCTTTAACTATTTACAACCTATATTAGCACCCTACAGATCTACTGAGGTGGAAAATGTTTCCCTCTTACAAACCTCCTTTTCCAAGGTTCAAGCTTTGTGTGAGAGTTAAAGGTGCTCTCACGCATTCCCCAATCTACTTCCTATCTCGGCCGATGAGTAGAGTAAAAAGAAAGGAAAAAGCAAAACCCTAATGGCCATGTCATGCATAAATGATAAAGTGGAAATGGTTTCACGAGAATCTGATAGATTAATATTACCTACCGCACACACTCTCTCATGCACAAATACTCTCACACCATCACTGACATAATATACCAAGGTAGTATTTTCACTTTAAAATTTTCATCTACACACTTTTTTCCCTCTACATATTTTCACAAGTCATCCTCAAATTTCACAACATTACCCATGTTAATTTACCTTTCATGTGGGAGTCAGCCTTAAGCTCTTACCTTTTCTCGGGTAACTTGTATAACTGCGCTTCGAACTTCTCAAGGCTTTTCCTCTCTCTCGAGGCGTGACTCAAGGTTAATCTATATATCTATTTATTTCCCTCAGTTTTCATCTACTCCTTGCCTTTATCCATTAAAAAGAGACTTTGAGAAAGCCACATGCTCATACCTTGGGCTTCCTTCCTCGACCCCTTCTCACTTCCTCTCGCGAAACCAATAAATGTTTGTTACACAAGTGACTAAAGCACACAACTCTCCTTCTCTTGTTTTCAAATCCTTGCACTATTGACATTAGAGACAATGGAGTAAAGCGATCTTTTCTTGTGTATAGTGTATAGCTTCATACACATCTCTTTCAAGCTCACTGGACTTATTCAAGTGGACATATACGGAAATAGATGGCGAGTTTACTGATGTAAACAAAGGAAGCATAAATACACTGAGATTCGCTCTTCTACAATAGCAAAAAATGGTCTACACAATAGTTCAGTTTACAAAGTTTGCCGGAAGCGGATGTTTTTTAAGAGAAAAATCACAATCTACTGAGATTGTGATAAGAGGTTAACCGCTCTATGTACAAATTAAAAAATGCTCTTGAAATCCTCCCCTCCCTTTTTTCGTAAGTGTGTAATGAAATGTAATTGTATTTTTATTTTATTCTTTGAAAGCTGCAACTAACGAGGAAAGGTTACGATCGGTAAACCGAGTTACAGCTTGAAGCAATAATTTTAGTTAACTTACTTGCTAGCCCGAATGGACATTCATTGTAATGGGGAAGGGGTAAAGATATATGCGAGTCCTATATGAAGCAAGCAAAGGAAACATTTGTTTGAAATTTGTTGTTATCTTATTAAGTTAAGCATAAAAACAATGTAGAATTGCAATTTAGTCTGTGTTAAAAACCCAAGCCATGATCAAACTATAGCAGTTTTGAAAACTCTTTAATCTCTCCAAAATGTTATATTTATAGATAGTGTTATTTTTATAGATTGAGTCTCTTCCTCCACACATCAGAAAGGGAATTACAGAGAAAGGTTTGTACAGTTGGTATGAATTATGTATGTAAGTATGTATGTTAAGTAACTCATATTACCGACCGTAACCTTTCCTTGTAAGTAATTTGTTTTTATTTTTATAATAAATAATATTTTAAAGTACATATCCTGTTTTAAATTTCCCCTTTCGTTTCACGTCGCTTTAATTTACCAGGAAATAGAAAACAAAATGCCCAATTTGAACGTCCCTGCGGTGGAGTAGTTGCTTGCTTGTAACGTCGTAACTAACTATATATATCTTTCACATTTCCCATCTTCCAGATGTAAGACCACTAATGTGAATCCACGCAATGTTAATTTTTTCATTGGAAAACCTTCCCTCTTTTTGGCTATCCCTTTTCTCCTGGAAGTCTAACGGTGCAAAGAAATGTAATAGGTTGAGAGAAAAACATTTATACTTGCTACCGTCATGAATACATACGTTTCGTTTTGGGTCTTCACGAATGAAAGATGTTACCAGAGTCGGCAATGTGCATTTCAGCAATTTAATAGGAAGCTTTTGAAGTGATGTGATGATATGTTTCCCCTTTTCT
Source organism: Sinodicranocentrus sp. ZH6 (assembly GCA_027743935.1). Classification (NCBI taxonomy): domain Eukaryota; kingdom Metazoa; phylum Arthropoda; class Collembola; order Entomobryomorpha; family Entomobryidae; genus Sinodicranocentrus; species Sinodicranocentrus sp. ZH6. The sequence continues at coordinate 2,299 of JAHZNA010005151.1, read as the reverse complement.
TTATTACCCTTCTTTCTTTCAATCTTGAAACATCTTTGAGAGTTTTTTCCCCTCGCTATGCGACCAGGGTACTTTTTTTTAGAAAGAGGTACGTAAATACGAATATACATTTTTCATTTTCCACCTGCTACTTCTCCTTTCAATCGAGAGTAACTTGTACATCTGGAGAAGTAACTACCAAGGGAGAATACATCACTAAAGATGAATGTGAGGAATATGGAGAAATTTTATTTGAATTGTTCAATATATATAAATGCAATATGCTTTCTCCCATTTTTGAAATGATACCCTTTCTGTATTTACTTTACCTTGAGCTAAAAGACGGATGAAAGAGTTTGAGTGAAAGTGTAAACTTTTGTAGGTTGCTAGAACACATCTCTTACATAAACCGGGTCTTTTTCTTCTTGCGAATTTCCTTTTTCTCTCTCTTGGCTTCTTTCGAATTCTCTTATGAATTTTGATATCGTCATAGGAAAAAGAGAACAATGTGAAAATATTATGTTTCGAATATCCCGCACAAATCCCTTTTTCACATGAAGCCACAAATGATACTCGTTATGCAAATTATTTTTCAAACCTGGAATTTTGTTTTTGGGAAAATGTAAAGGCTATTATAGTCTGTGAAAACATGTAACGATCTCCGGTTGGCGTTGTATTGTCTAGAAACTCCCCTAATGATGAGTATGTGTTCCACTTTTCCTTTAGGGGACTGGAGGGCTGTTGGAAAATAAAATAACAAGTTGTGATGAGGAGGAATAGGATTTTATTTCCTGTTTGGAAATCCTTGCTCCCTTGTGCGGCACGCTTTCACCGCAATCACCACTCTAGGGGTCTTCTCTTTTCTCGCTTTAAACCTGCTAAAGGCTTTTTGATGAAGTTGTTTTCCCATGTAATATTTTCTTGTAAGGGGTCGTAAAAGCTCAATAATAAGGTGATATAAAGCTTTTACACAATATTATACCCACCTTCCAGCTATGCTGTTGTTATATTTTGAAGTCATAAAACTAATCTGAAGCTAAACTGAAACAACGCGTTTTTCTGTAATTTCCTCATTAAAGGATTTTACCGAGCAGAAAACTAAATCTGGGCTAAATGAGGATGTTCGCCAGCACCATTAAAATTACAGCTGAAAACCTAGAAATGGAAATCGTTTCCCAAAAATGGGAAATGAATTTACGTTGGTGAAAGCCCACCGGCTACTTATTAGTAGAAATGAAAGCATCGTCAAAAACGAATCTCCGCTCTACTTTGTCATTTCCTATTGTCCCCTGCTTCTTTTTCAATTTCCCCTTTTTCCATTTTCTTGTTGGGATGAAGGTGCGAGAAGGCAATTATCTATTTGAAGTCATTTTGAATTTTACGTCGTTTAACACGATTTTCGCTAAAATAGCCTGGAGCGACTTGTAAATTACTTGGAATGGTAGCTAAACAGATGAATTCGTGAATGGGGTAATGAGGAAGAACGCACAAAATGAACTTTCTCTCATTTCTTTTCTCCCCTCCGTGTCCCAAGTTTTGTATGATTTGAAAAAGGTGGAAATGGAAATAATCAAATTTTCAAACACTTGCAAAAAGGATGAGCTTACTTTGCATATCTGACTACAGAGGACATGAAAAAGGAAAACCAGCTAAAAAGCAAAGAGAAAAAAATATAAATGTATAAATGACTCGTGCACTGTATAAATCACATTTTAACCTTCTCACTGGCTTTAATTATTAAATGTTTTTACCAGCTCGTTATAAAATATTTCTTAACGTTTGGAAAAAACAAGGCAGTTGACATGAGATGGAAAACGTTTGTAAATTTTTATCACATAATTTTCTCATTTACTTTCCCCAAACTTGTTTTTATTCTCGAAAATTAGAAAAACGGTATTAACATTTTCTTGGAAAGCAATCACGAACTGGAAACTTAAATACCATTTAAATTTTATCCACATTGCTACTAAAATTCCAAAACCTCATGTAAATTACGAGAATTCTACTCAATCCATGTTTTTGATCATTCATTTCAACTAAACCATGAGAAAAACAAGTCATTGCAAACAATTAACCAGAGCATATACGTAGGTCCATTTTACGTTGAATTAAAACAATATAATAGTATTTAACAATACCGACAAAAAATAAATCCACTTAAATACTATAAACCATGTCTACCTTGTCCTACACACTCTACCAGTCTAGAGGTGGAAAGTGGGTCTCCAGCAGACTAACACCAAAGTGGGTCCCCAGCAGACTATAGTGGGTCTACAGTCACAGCAGACCAAAGTGGGTCTCCAGCAGACTAACACCAAAG